>WTSP01025259.1:0-17436 GCA_025331215.1 Actenoides lindsayi | reverse complement strand
GTGACAGAGCACTGGAACAGGCTGCCCAGAGAGGTTGTGGAGTCTCCTTCTCTAGAGACTCTCAAGACCCGCCTGGATCTGTTCCTGTGTGGCCTGCCCTGGGTGTTCCTGCACTGGAAGGGGAGTTTGGACTCCATCATCTCCAGAGGTCCCTTCCAACCCCTACCAGTCTATGATTTTATGACTCTAGGTGGAAAAAAAAAAAAAGGCTGGTATGAATGTCCCTGTTCCCCGGCCACCACGCGAGCCCCCTGAGGTACAGTAAGTTTGCTCTACCCAGCACCCTACACATGTACAAAGCACTACCATCTCATCATCCCACTTCTCACCATTGCAAACATGCAGTATCCAAAACCCTCACTGAGAGTCCACACACAACACTCATATAACCTTTTTTCCCTTTCTTTTTTAAAGGAACTGAAAATATCAACACATTTGTGACCAAGTCCCACTTGTCATTTGCCAGCCCTGCTGAGAATTATTTGCTTTGCACACAAAGCAGGTCACCTCGACATGGTCACAGAGGCACGACTGGAGCTCAAGGAAGAGCAGAGTTCACGAAAGGAGAGATAGAAACGCGATACAAAGAATGTGCCAGGAAAGACTTTGAAGACAACCTTCTAAGCGGAGCTTGTGTGAGCTCCACTGCTTCTGTGGCATGTACAGCTACAAATACATTAATCATGACTCTTGATGCTAGCCTGAGATCCAGACACGAGGTGGTTCATGTGGAAGAGGAGGACATGTTGCTGTGCCCTTCCGGCAAAGCACTAGCACATGTGTGCTTTGCAAACTGTATTGGTAGAAATGTTTGGAAATACAGTGTGCTTCAGAAAAGCCAGAGAGCACTTTGGAAGAGATGCAGCAGCACACTGCATGGTAATTCAGGCACCTGCTGCTGCCTGCAAGGACCAGCACAGCAGCTGCTGCCCTCATACTGCAATGGGTCTGCAGGAACGACAGGGCTTGGCAGAGAGCTGCAGCGAGCAGTCACCCTGCCACCAGGGTCCCGTGTCTAAAAAAAGGTATTTGGTAAGGTTAAATGGGTGTATGGTGGTCAGCAGACTAGTGTGGCTAGATTGATTTCCTGGCCAAACCATTCATTCAGACAGAAGAAATTACAGTTTCCAAAACACCCCTAAGCAAACCTCCAAGAAGCTTTTGGCAATAGGACTGTGACAGATACTCAGACAGACCAAAGAGTTTAAACATTCAGAGCTTTTGCACTGCCGGAAGCATGAAATATTTGTTGTTGCTCAAATGAACAGATGTCTATAAAAGCACAGCTCTTTCGCTTGAATAATTAAAGGTTCCAGTTCTGTGCAACCTTGGGTGAAAGGAAAAAAAATAATCTTATAGATCCATTTTAGAGGCACAGTTGTATTCCCATTCAAGCCATGCTCAAACATAAATACAAAGCATTTTATTTTTACTTCCCTGTTCCCCAGATCATGGATGGGAGGGGAGGTCTATCTGTTCAGGCTCATGCAGCACCAGACTCTGCAGGAGCTCAGATCTTTAAATGGGGAAAGAGAAAGGCTTCTTACAGCAACTCAGAAGAAAACATCAGGCTTATCATTTTAATCCATACTAACCACAAATCTCATACGATAAGAAGGAGATATGCTTCCACAACCAGAAGTTAATACAGAATATAAGTATGAAGACAGGTGACTATGGCAGGTCACAATCTTGCTTTATGTGAGAAGAGATGAATCTTCTTCTGATTTACATATGGCTCCATTTCTCACCCTAGAAAAACAGCCTGAGAGAAAAGGATTTTTCCACAGAAGTCAAAGAAGATGAGCCAGAATGGGAACTCTGTAATCCTATTAGCATGTGCATTCAAATCAACTTCTTTTTTTTTTTTCCCAGAAATAATTCCACTCGTGAATGAAAGCCAATAATGACAATCTGACCGATGAGCACATAAATAAGCTCTGCTGTGCTTGACAGAGCCCATTTTCCATATTTAGTGATTCCTGTAAAATAACATATCTGACAAAGACAGAATTGAATCAGATGTGGGTGAAAGACTAACTCAGTCTTTACTGGAGCTATTATTTCCTGAAGAATGAGAATCTCTGTACCACAAAATCTTGGAAAGCAGGAGTCAAGACCCGTCCAATGCACAAAAACCAGCTCCTGTGTTAGTATTTCACTAAACAAACAAGAATCATATAAAGTGTGAAAATGCACTCTCTCCTGCCCTTGCCAAGAACATCTCCTTCATCTTACAGGCTGTAGGCTCTGCTTCACAGCTTACAGCTCCTTCAGGCTTTTTACTCTGCCTCAGGAAACACTGCTGTGAGAACCACCTCAGATCTGCTTGAGAGCTTCAGAGCTAAAGCTCTACTCGATGGATGCAAAGATGGCAGAATGAACTAAGAAAACTGCTTTTTTCATCTGCTGTGCTTTTGTATTAAATGTCCAAAACACTCTCAGTGAAACATTTTTATTGGCACGAGTCAGGGTTACAAAACTTTGTGGCTTAGGCAGATGACAGTACCAATCCCAGTTTTAGTGTTAGAGCCTATTCTGCCTGTAAAACCTGGCATGGATTTGCAAAAATTTGGGAAGTAACAACGTTTGGTTAACACAAAGTCACTTTACAGCTATTCCTCAAGAGAAAACACAAGTTCATAACAACGTAAATAATGAATCTGACAAGTTTAATGTCAACAGATAAACTGTCTCCTCAGGCACTGCCTGCAGAAAAGGCTCCAGTGAAGAACTTAAGTGAATACAAGGAAATTTTGAGTGCCTATGTCAAACAAAGATAGAGGACAACTGGCTTGAAAAGCCCTTTAGATTAGAAGTACATTAAACTTTCGCAATGGAATTGCAAAACTTGCCCTGGAATCCTCCATGGTTCCCCATCCGCTCCCAGCTCTGCTCAGGCGCTCTACACGTGTCCAACTGCAGACCTGCCCCGTGCTTCAGCTTGAGGGAAAAATGACATGAGACCAAGCAGGACCTGGTTTCATACTGTTTCATACCAGAGGGTAAAGACGAGTTCAAACTACACCATTGAAATCTAAATGCAAATTTTGCTCTGAGGTTCAAATGTTCCCCCTAATATTGTAATCTCCTGGAAATGAACAGAATTGACAAGGTTTAACTGAATTTTCTTTTTGTGTCTTGGAGTATCATTTGAAGCTTAAAGCTGGAAGTAATATCAAAAGGCACAAATCAGTCTGGCCAGATTCTCACAATTCCATTTACGTGGATGAAATTACTTCTGTAATAACTCAGGAAGAGTGGTATGGAGTTAAAGACTTTATGCAGAAGTTTCTAGTCCCACAAATAAAGTAGCCTACACTGCTAAAAGCAGGCACCCTTGACAAACTTCCCAATGACTATAATATAAAAACTCAAAAATCTGACTTCCTGTTTCACTGCCAAATGTGCAAACAAGACTAACTTCCAAAAAGAACAGGGGGAAAAAAAAGACTAAAAGCTAATTTAATCATACAACATTCAGAACACACTGTTTCTTTATTAAATAGCTGATATTTCTTGGAAATGGGAAAGAAGAGCTGCTTGTAGAGGATGGTCTGCAGAGTTCCCTTTAGCTACACTGCAAAGCAGGGGATGCTCCTGGGGGATTCTGTCTACAGGTTTTGCCTTTGAGAAACAGTCACCTCTCTGTTGGTTTTAACATTCAACTTCCTGATCATTACTTCCAGGTAGAAAGATAAGCCGATGAAAACAGGCACGCACCCAGCTGGGGCGGGCAAACACTGTCACTCCGAGCAGCTCATTTCTGTGGCAGGCAGCAGCTCACCTCACGGTCTCAGCAGGCAAGGAGTTGTGCACACTTCTGCCCAAGGGTGATGCAGAGCAAGAATCACACCCTGTAGGAGCCTCTCTCTTTCCATTAACTACAGAGGGAGTCCAAGAAAATTACACCCTTAGCTAAATCTGGTTACTGTGAATCCCCTTCCCACATCTGAGTGTGTTACATACCAGGCCCATCTCACAGCAGGAAATGATTAGCATCTGACAATTCACTTTAATGAGCAATAACTGATGGCAACCTGCCATTAGCTTCACTTGAATAGCTTTTATTTTTAGCTAGTGTTGCTCAGATGCGGCTTTCATCCAGCATGCTTTGGGAAAACTGACATCCCGAAGTAGGCTCCAGGTCTTGGTTGTGCCAGTCGGAGTGTCAGGGCTTGAGAGTTCCAGTTCCTGGAGGTCAGAGAAAAGTCACTGCAGTTCTGGGAAAGTTTCAAAGAGTGAGATAAAACCAAAAGCCTGGAGAAAGAGCACAGAGGCGCGCAGTCTCAAGAGACCTTGCAAGAAAAGTTACTGAAATCCTGAGAGCGTGCTGAATGAGTGAGCTGGGTCTCCAGGGAGAGAAACAGCACAAGGGAAGGCACAGAAAGTCTGCTGAAATAAAATATGACTTTGTTACTGTCCAAGAGTGCCTAGTGAGAAGAAGAGCTATAGAAGGCATCTTTATTGTATCTGCTGCTTCACATGGACCTAAAGCTATTGTCAGAGGTAACTGTAGGGAGGGCACAGGGAAAAGCAGAAGATGAGTCCTCAGATGAATACAGGGCAGGGTCTCATTTCCTACAGATGAGCATTTAACCAAGCAGCTGATGCACATGAAAGCAGAACATGTCCTTGTGCCACTGAAGATACTCTCAGGAAAGCGTGCAACTCAGTCGCACAGCACCAAGCACTTGAACAGCAGTGAAAACATCTGTGGTCCTCCCCTCTGGGTGTGCCGCTCAGAAACATTTTTCCATATAACATCTTACATCTGTGATGGGTATCTATGACTTCTTTGGTGGGAGGTTTGAGTCTTTTCCTCTCCATTTATCAGTCTGAGAAATTAATCCCCCTTCAGAGTCCCATCTGACCCCTCATATAAGCTGCTGTGAATTTATGACAGGAATAATAAGAGAACAAACATCCACAGAGTGAATCCACGAACCTGTTGGTGAGATACTCCTAGCCAGCTCCTATCCTAAAATATGTTACTGGCCTGCATTGAGTCCTTCAAGGGAACCTCACGTGTCTCCAAAACAAAGCAACAACTTTTTAGAATAGGTTTTTACTGAACAAAAGGGTGTGGAAAAGCTCAGAAAAAGAGCAGTTGCTCCACACAATGGAGTTTGAGGACAGATGCAGTATTTCTACACACTTGATTTCATTCACCCATTCTTTTGATTCAGGTTTGTGCTCAGCATGGACCAGCTGGGCACATCCTGGACCAGCCCAGAGCACAGTGAGAGCAAGTCCAACACATCTGCTGGGAGCTCACATTGGAGCAGCCTTCCTGTAATGTCTCACAGCTGGGAGAGCAGATTTCTGTAGTCGAGAGGCACGCATTTTGGTTCAGCAAAGAAAGGAAATAAAAAGTCAAGAGTAACAAGATCCAGAAAGGGCATGGGTTTTTTTTTGTTGTTGGTTTTTTTTTTTTGAACAAATCAACATTTATTTCAATTTAGTCAAACAAGTCATTGAAGCACTTCTCTAAGTTCTACTTTACATTTTATATGTACACTGTCCTCATTCTGTGACAGAAATAAAGTGACACCTGACCCTGAAGTTTTCAGAACAAGTGTTGCTAGCAGCAAAAAGTACAAAGCCCCAAACACAAAGCAAAAAGCCCCCTTGATACATTTTGATAGGAGACTTATACGTGTTCCATAAAAAAGTTTTAACCCTGAACCTTTATGGAAACCTATATGGGGTGATGAGGGGGAATATGTCATGTTTGAAGCTGAACAAGAGCAGCAGCATTTGCTGGCCTTTGCAAGTACACTGTTACTTTTAGCATAAGGAACTGTGAAATGCTTAGACACCCACATAGAAGCAGACTTTTTAACTTTGATCTAAGCAGTTTTGCTCTGCTGGGAGCATAAGGGTACCAGAGTCGGCAAATACCATCTTTTATCCTGGTGGCGGGCACAAACCCAAACTTTATTACCCATGGTTTCCAAGCAGCTGTTAGTACAACACAAGCCTTATTCTTCTGCGAAGTGTCAGGGGTCAGCTTCATTCAGCAGCTCCCAAACTGAGCTACTGTAAGACTTCGAAGTAATTTCTCAGTTAAATGACATCATCGCTAAGGTCAACTCTGCCTTGTGCTTGAAGCCAGCAACCTCTGACAAGGTGAACCGCTCTGCTGAATAGGGGGAGAGGAGGGAGGAGGATGACATTTGGGTATCATATTTATGCTTCCCTACTTCAAAGGAAACTGGCTATGTACCCAAACAGTTCCTCATGGAAACAACAGAAGAGGATCGGTGACAAAATAAATTGGAATTGGAAATTAAAAAAATAAAAAAGCAAGAACAGAACCCAAAGCTTTTTGGGATTGGAAGAAAAACTGCATGTTGAGAAAGAAGGGATTGGTCATTAAACTTTCCAGGCACACACAGGGCTCAGAAAGCACAGAAAACAAGCAGAACAAACAAACACAACTGTGTGCATCTTAGCGTCAGCTTCTTTTGCCAAATGCAGTAGCTTCCAACATTCAGCAGCTGTGTCTTGCTTTCTAGTGCTGTGGAGTTCTCTTTGGTACTTGGAGGCTGTCAGGAGCTCCGGGCAAAGAGAAAGTCTTTGTCCATTTACCAACCAATTCCAAAGGCGCTGATCTTGAATAATTTTACTAAGCAAGAGTGACACAGATGTCTAGGAAAGGGGGCTTTTCTCTTAGTAAAGTTGTGGTAGGTGCAGTGGAAACCCAAGGCAATCTACATGCTTGTCAAATTGTGCCTAGGTAAGAACAGAGTCCTCCATGAACGTCTCTCATTTGTTCACTCTTAAATTATTCAGGCTCTGACAGCCCCTGAAAAGAAAAGAATGGAATAAGAATAAGTTGCAAGTGGTGCAGGGCAAGAGCGGACACCACGTAATCACCAAGAACAACAAGGTTGGGGTGTTTGACAACAGACACACTGCAGCCGGAGCCTCCAGGGCTGGTGCCCAAAGCAGCTTCCTCCATGCCCTTGTCCTCCAGAAATACTAGCGGAAAATACAAGCTCACAGCAAAGGTACTGGCTGGGATGAATTAAAAAGTAATGAATGAAGTAAATGCAAACAGCGTTTTGGAAATAAAACACACAGATAAGAACTGCTGGTGCTTGTGATGTTTTGCTCTTTGAACACAGCACAGGGAAATGGCTAAGCAGCTTGGAGACTTGCAATTGCACACTCAGGACTATCAGTTAGACTTGTGGGAAGCTTTAACTCAGCTTAAAAGTAGGAAAATCAGAACATCACTTGCCGCCCCATATAACAGGCTCACGCGATCTACAACTTGGTTTTTCATTTAACAGCTCTCCAAGGCAGGGAACAGTTCTGCGAGGAACCTTCCACTTTGTGCCAGTCAACAAGTTTATCAAATTTCAGGTGATGAAATCACTACTACACTCTATCTGCGTCAGCAACAAAGATGGGACAAGAACTTGAAGTCTCAGGGAGCATCTGCTGCATGGGAACGTAAGAGCTGTCTGCAGCACCCTGCCGAGGTCTCAGCCCCATGAAGCAAGTGCCTTGACCCAGGCTCCAGTTTTCCCAATAATGCTAGTCCTCAGAAACTCATTGATTTTTTTGACTTCTGGAGGGCCACACAGAGCCTCTCCACAGTTTTTACGGTGCCTATACTATTGCTCCTTACCAGCAACCTCCTCACAGAAAAAAATTCTGTCTGGCTTAGCAGAGATGTGGAGAAGTGCACTGCATGAACTGTACTGCTTCATTCCCAGCTGCACCACTGCATCTAATCGCAAATACCTGTAAAAATGCTCTACTGAGAGACATGTTAAATAAGCAATTATTACAAAAGCCATTGTCACTACTGCTGAGCAGTTGCTCTCCTTCAGCCTCATCTTTCAAAGTACTTAAGAAAAAGAAACGCTTATTTGAACACAACAGCAAGGGCTAGACTGGTCTAGCTGCAGAGGTTCTTTGATTCTTTAAAGACTTTGCCGAATACAGGTGATCTCTTACTACATTGTGAATGTCAGTGATCAGATATCATACCGACTTGATAGTTTAGTGTCTCCAGGACAAGTGACTACAGTGAATATTCAGCAAGCATTAGTCTTTAGATATTTGTCCAGAAAACCACTACGCACTGCTTGAGGCTTTTCTTAGACACGCTGCCAGGTCAAATTTTACAGCAGCCCAGCTCTGAGCAGCTACAGCCCTCCCTGAGCAGCCCAGGATGTTCAAGTCTGAGTAATTTCTCTGATACTAAGACAAAGTCAACTAAGATGCTGCTGTCTGCTCAGCACCTGTACCCTGGCAAGAGCCGTGTTCTGCTACCGCAGAGCTGAAGTTAATACTGTAACATTCAAAGTGTTTGCTTCCTTCTTGCCTAAAGCTATGATTTTCCTTCTGCTGCCCTAGAAAGGATCCCTGTTGATTAACACTTATTCCATTTCCTAAAGAAGACTATTCAGCTTCCACGTGTCAGCTGAGAGCAATGTTTGAATAACATGTTGATCCTCAGGATTCTAACTACAGAAGGTACAAAGAATACCCGACTTGAGGCCCTTCAATGGTATTAGCTGTGAATCATCTTTTTACATTGTACCCCTCAGATCTAAAATAAATTTGCATTTCTAATTAAAACAGATTACCATTAGTAACTAAAGAATGTTTTAAATCAGAATCCTTAGGCCATAAAAGCTAATTGCATGATGCTAAAACTGGATTTCAAAAATATACATATTATACCCCCTGCAGGATTAATTAGGCAACATCTCTTCAAAAGAGTTCTCTAAAGAGTATTTATTCAGCATGTGGTTAAATTATACTGGGTTGTGCAACACTCCTCATAGACTGCCTTGGCACACACTTCTGCAGCAGCAGACAGCTGGGGCCTTGTTCATCAGGGGTGCTCAACATGGGTACATTTGATTGGGGACCACAGCGAGCTCCAGCTGATGGGAAGGAACACACATGCTGGTTCATGCTCTCTGCCTCGCAACCACCTAGACACTGCCTTCACCCCTAATGCAATCCTGCTGCTCCCCACTGCATGCCGGGGGTTGTTTTGGCCACAGTTAACTGGTGCCACTGAACAAGATGATCTTGGGTACGTGTGTGATGTGCTTCTTAGGACATGCAGGCCTATGAAAAGGCTGAAATCAACTGGTGGATATAAAACTGGAAGCTCTAACTGCTGTTTATTTGATGCTCATTTTGTCAAGAAAGTTTCAGAGCACTCGCCAAACTGTGAAGTTTTTTCAGATAGGTTAATGTTGTGCTGCATGTCTTGAGGATGGAAGAAACCTCTGTTCAATAAAGCTGCATGTGCATTATGAAAGTTAAAAAAAACAAACAACAAACAACACAGCATAACAGGGCACATCCTCAGCTGCTGTATTTTGTAGCTGGAATTGTCAGCAAACCTAAATTGCATGAAAAAATGTCCTCGGTGGATTTAGCTGTAGCTGGGTACATGCTACTCCGATCTCCTTGTGTGCTCAGAGCTGCTTGCTCCATGTGAAATATGAATGTGGAAAAATGTCTGGAAAACATCACCCCGGGGTCACTAAATCCAGTTCCTTCTTATCACAGGTAAGAGTCCATCTCTTTCCCAAATGTTTAATTCAATGCTGCCTCATGCTACTGAATAAGGGATCTTTGCTGAAAACTGACACATAGACTGTACTTGTGCTTTTCTGTATACAGCAACGCTCAATTTCCATGTTTAATTTACAGCCTTCCAATACAAAAGATAATCACCAGAAACCACCTACTGGTTCCTCAGGATCACATTTGCTAATGGGTTCCCAGCAAGTCTGGCTCCCAGGCTTCACCCGTTTGTGCAACTTTACAGCTTTGCACAGCTTGGAAGATAATTTTGCAGGGATCCAAGATTTCAAAGTTGTTGAGCTGTACCAGGACTAGAAATGGCTGCGACACATGGAACATTCAAGTGTACTGGAGTCCAATAAGGGCAACGGAATAGCAATCACCAACTCCTCATGTGACAACACACAAAACAAGGTTATTTGTTTTTTCCAAAAGTACTGAGTAACAGTATCTATTGTATAGTAGAAGAGCACCTATAAGCACTGGGATGTGCTAGAAGGTAAGGGAATAAGAAACCAGCCAGAGCTATAGTGGGCTTTCTGCAATGTGATGTTACACATACTATGTGAGAGATGAGCAAATGACAAGTATGTAAACTGCTGCATATATAATGGCTCATTCCTCATCAAAGAGAGGAAACAACAGTTAATAATAGAATAGCCACGGGGGTAATTCAGTTTGTAGGTTCTATTCCTCATCTCATGAAATTTTCCTGTTTTGTCCTAGTTACCTGAAGGAAGCCCAGGTGATGTGTGTGATCTCCATGTTCTCAGTCTGCCGGGGAGAAGATTGCAGAGCTGTTCTAGGGCAGAGACTGACAGATTGAGAGGCATGTCAAACTCTACAGGAGATCAGATGGGATGCACTAACTACCTTTAATCCAAGGAAAAGTTTGTGCTTCAGCATAATCAGCCACATCACACATTATGAACTAAAAGCAAACGGGTTAATTTTTGGTTTGTGGTTTTCCAGTGGCAAAGAACATTAGCCAAAGGAGATGATTTTCAGCATCTCGTTAGGTATTTTCCAGTAACTCATTACACATGCTAAGTCCTACTTATGATCTACAGATCTTTATTAAGAACACAGCCAGTTGTGTTTCTGTAGTTGTTTCTAAAAAGTATCTTTATGTGACACTGAATTGCAAGACATAGTATTAGCAATTGAACTACTCTGCAATAGCAACTGATAAGCAGTGGCTAAACTGGCAGAGAACTGCATTGCTTTACTGAATTGAAAACCACATCTGTAACCTCTCCTGTAATCACTAACTGCCCAACCAATTCTTCTCTTTTGAAAAGAAATTAGAATTTGCCAAAAACGAATATTTTTTCATAGAGCTTGTTAGCAGGCAAGAATCACACTTGTAATGTAACAGTCTTCTGATGTGTTTGAGAAGTATCTTGATGCTATTTGTGGATTTTTTTTCTGTGTGTTTGTGTGTTTTTGTTTTATTGTTTTGTCAGTTTTGTTTGTTTGGGTATTGTTCTGTGTTTTTTGCTTGGTTGTTTTGGGTTTGTTTTTTTTTTTTACTTTAAAATGATAGATCAGTTTTCCTAATACATACACAAGTTTTAACAAGGTGTATGTTGAAACATAATGGCCTGGGAGACAAAAACCAAAATCCTCCTGGAGCCATGTGAAATAACTGCCCTCTTTGTTTCACTTCAAAGTGGATAGATTTTATGTCAGCATCTGTGCGCTGAATTCCTAAACAATACATCTATCTGGTGCTTATTTTACAGGAAAGTAGCATGTTTAGTTACTCTGCAGTGAACAGGAAGTTATCTAAGTGGTATTTTTCTCAGTTATCTGTTCTCTTTCCCTTAGAATAATGTCTCCCCTCTTCAGGTTTTTGACAAGATGAATAAAGCCTTATGAATTCTTATATGCTTCTTGGAATGAATGTGAAGTTTCAGAGTTTCGCCTGCATAAAAGCAAACTCCGTGTTTCCTTAAAGCTGGATGAATTTATGAAAGTTGAAAATGCAGCAGTCCGAATAATAAGAATCCCCACCACACATTCACCCCCAGACTAGCAACTGAAAGATGATCTTTATAGAAGCACTTGCTGTCTATTCTATATATATAAAGATCTGGAAGGTTTGGGGTTTTTTTATTTAAAACTATAGTCACATCCTGTGTGTAGCCACATTTCAAAAAATAAGTCTGCAAGATCAGTCACAAAAGGGAGACACAAAGCTGGAGGCTGAGGGGCTAGCTTGTGTCAAGACAGAGTTGTCTGGCAGTGTGTGTAACTTTCAAGAAAGAAAAAAATAATGCTAGTATTACTTGGATCTTGGGAACGGAGAGAAAGTTGCTAAAGCATCCTGAACACTGGCATTGATACGATAAACATCAGATTTACAGGAAGTGGCTGGTGGAAGATGAGAGCGGTGAGCAGAGTCATATGCAGCAACCAGCACTTCGAAAAAACTCAAACCTCCTGTGCTCTTGGACACTTTGTTTTGCAGCAACACACACCCACTGAAAACTTGACCTGTTGTATCCATGAATAAGGTTTCTACCCTCAAAAAACCCTCCTGTTAGCAAGAAAGATTTAACAACACTTAAAACTAAACAATCCTAAAAAAGAGTTCACCTTTACCCTACCCTGCCAAAAGAGCAGGGCCTGTGCTTCTCCTTCAGCTGTGCACGTTCAGAGGCTGCATATCAGCCTCAGGACTTCTCCCACTGAAATCATCCTGCGTCTCATTGCCATGTTCAAGGGATGACATGCCTATGCAGACAAATACTAACAGGTTCAGACCAGCAAGTCTTTATTTATCCCAAAAGACTGCCATGGGGACTTCTGGGCACACTTTTGGGACATGCTTAACTCAAGACTATCTGTCAGGAGGGTGTAAAGCAGGTGTGGGAAAGCACATTTCTGCACTGTCAAGAGCTCTTTTTTTTTTTTTTTTTGCTAACAGTATTCACCTTGTCATGTTATTCCTCCTTGCTGAACTGAGCAGTGTTTTAATGGGCTCCTTTGTCCCTTCCACCAACTACCTGCCATGACCTACTCTGACTTCTGACTCAGCCTGCAGAGGCGGGAAAACACAGGACTTGCAAAAGGTGTTCCTGTCATGGTCTTACCAGTTTTCTCTTAATAGAACTGGAAGAAAATAACAACTCTCCCAAACCTCAGAGCACTCATTTTCTTGTGAACCTGCCAGGAGAAAGAGACAAGCACAACTCTAGCATGAGAGAGAGAACTGCTCACAGAAGAACAGTACACTTGAACCTGTTAACTTTACCGAGATGCTACTAATGAGCAACAGATGGACTTCACCCAAGAAATGTATAGAAGTGTATTTGGGGAAGGTAACAGTTTCCTCATACTTCTCATTCAGGAAAGACCAGGAAACTCTTTGGTTGACACCCTTATTTTTACTATTGTTTTCTCCTCTGCCTCAATTTTGACAGAACTGCTTTGGCCATGCATTCCATTATGCTTTACACAGTGTAACCATGGCTCAGCTTGAAACACTAAATAAAATATGTTCAAATTAGGAAATGTTATGGGCTTGAATATATTACTGCAGATCACTCTCTTGCTACCACTCAGCACAAAGGTACCAGTTTCCTCAGCAAAGCTCTGCAGCTTGCTGCAACAGTGTCAGCACCTTCTATAAAAAGCACCACCACATCTCATTTTTTGCCTAATGAAGAAATAACTTTTATTAACGTGCTGTTGACAACCCTTGTAATGATGCTGGTTTGCCCCACTTCCAGTTAAGGTTCTGTTTCTGACCAGCTAGCAAAGATGTACAAGGTAGCTGGCTGAACTCCCTTCACTGAACATTAGTTACCACCACTCTGCCAAGAGAAGCTTAACTTTGTTAACCTTACAGCAAAGAGGTTCACCAGACTGAGCCAGTAAAAAAAACAACAAAAATCAAAGAGTCAGGAAAGGATAGCAAGAAGAGGAAAAGGAAGGGAAAAAAGAAAGAAAAAGAGGACAAGAAGATAAAAATGCATGAGAAATAGAAAAGCTGTAGGAGATAGGACAGAGGAGAAGCTATAAGGGCAGGAAATTTAAAGAAGAGCTTTAGCAGGAGCTTAGCAAAGACACAAACCCACTCAATCTTTCATTTTTAAAACACTGAGATTAAAGGTTTGACATTCAGATTAAGTTTCTTCTGTTATGAAATGGAAAGTTTGGATATGACCAGTAGCCTGCTCAGAAGAGCCACTTTGAACAGGAGGCAGAAGGACTAGTTCTTTATTGAAGCCAATACGACACATCCATTTAAATTTATCTTCCTTGTTTCTGGCTACCCTCAAGCAGAAATTGCTTTATGTTCTCATCTGAAGCCACCTAATAGTATCTAGAGTAATAGTAATACACCATGTCAGTGCTGTCCACCCTCCTGGTGGCCCTTAGGGTAGTGAGACCCCAGTGTGTTCCACGTTGGACAGGAACTGAATAAGCTGAACTACTGCAAAGAAATGTTCTCTAAATAAGGCCTTGGGTATAACACCACACACAGAACTTAACTTCTAGGTTAAATCTGAGTCACTGGCTAGTCTTTACAGCCCTCCATGCATCAGAGCCTGGAGTTCAGTCTCCATCTAACCCAAGCTCTGTGCACCCACTGCTGAGTTTCAGAGCTCTGTGCTGCAGGCAGTGCAGAGTAATGGCACTCACCTGCTGGAACTTCTTCGGTGTTTAAAGGCAACAAAGATTTCATTTGGTCACATTCAAGACTTGCAGCTGACCATTTCCTTTAGAAAAGACATTTTACAAAGCAGGAACCCCTCCACTTTCTTTGCTTTCCTTCATTATGACCCTTTTAAAGGAACCTCTAATCTGAGCCACACAGGTAACTGAGGAGGTGGACACATTGAAAGAAAATCAGGTATATTCAATTGCAAATCCTGGACTGATTTCTAAGGAGAGTTCAATGGCTTTCTGGTTATCAGAAGAGCATCAGAATTTGAACCCTCTTGTCAGTCTGCTTTCAGGGCCAGTTTTGCAGCACTAAGCATCCCATTACACTAGGTCACTTTGCATTTGTGCATTTAGGAGACG
Organism: Actenoides lindsayi; assembly: GCA_025331215.1. NCBI lineage: Eukaryota > Metazoa > Chordata > Aves > Coraciiformes > Alcedinidae > Actenoides > Actenoides lindsayi. The sequence continues at coordinate 2,829 of WTSP01025259.1, read as the reverse complement.
CTGCAAACTGCAAAAAGCCTTACTTGGCCACCCTTGGTTGATTAAGGCCATTGGCCTAAAGGCTGTGCAAGTCTATTGCTCTTAACTACCCCTTTTTATGAGACCAAGTGACAGACTCTTGCTCTGAGGCACTCCTATATTAGGATTTATCTCTCTCCATACTTGAGAACAGACAAGTAGTCCTTATTTAGTTCATGCAGGAGACTTGGGGTCAGAGCAAAGCTACAAATGGTATTAAGTGTTGGTTGCTTTCTCTGGATGGATTCCAATAGTTTTACACATGGGCAAAGCTGACAAGATCAGAAACTCACCAAGAGAAACAAGTGAAAAAGCAGTATCAAGGTCTCTACTGCTGCAATAGACAGGATAAGATCGATGCAAAAGAGTAGTTTGAGTTATTCATCAAAATTCTTCAGATGAATGCAGAGTTACACAAAATTTATGTATTTCATGATACACTGGGGACCTAGGGTTTGACGTTACTCAGCTCTGCATTACTGTTGCTATTCAGGAGATCAAGCATCTACATCACTTCCAAGCTCCGCAGCATGGAAAGCACTGACACAGCTTGTACTGACACAACCTCTGAGCATAGACTGCACACTCATCATCTCAAATTCTCTCACTGGATGGTTCTTATTGGCACAACAAAACTTACTCAGTCGTTGCAAAAGATCAAGATACATCAAGCATCTGTCACCAGGAAAAAGCAGAGCTGCATTTCCAAAGGCGAAGGGAAGGTCACTTTTGGGGCAGCAGTGAGAACAGCTCTAAGTTGCTTCACATTTGTCTTAAGTGAGAACTACAGTCACCGGTTTGCATTACAAGTCAGAGATCAGTGAGAAACCCTGGGACAAACAGCATCCCCCCAAAAGCAAAGATGATCCCCGACAATACAGAATGCATGAAGTTAGAGCTTCAAAGGTCTGGTTGCCACACTAAAGCATCTCCAAGTTTAATGGCAGAAGTTGCTTATCAACAGCACATTGATGCCGTGGTCTGGGGAACTCAAATCCCTTATCAAATATCAGGTTTGGTACCCGCTTATATTCAGTGAGTATTTTCACTACCCGACTACGTCTGGTTTTCTATAATAAATACAGCATAACTGATAGTCTTTGACAACATTATCCCCTAAGTTTACTGCCAAGGACAAGAAAGAAGTAATCGGTATCACAAAACACCTTTTGTTACTAACCGGGTAAACTAGAACTGCAAACACAGTTAACATTTCAAAAGGAGAGACAAGAGCCAGCTGTTTCCCCTTCCCTCTTCTAGAGCCGTTTGCAGGCAGGACAGGCAGCAGGGAGATTTTAATCTGCTGGAATCAACATTTTAAAGAGCAGAGCCATATAAGAGAACTTGAATACCGCTCAAACCTACTGCATGGGCCAACACATTAAAGCACAGGCTGTCCAGGAGACGTGGCTTTCACAGTATTTAGTACCACAACCTTTCTATTAGCAGCCCTACCCCTACGACCAGATCCTATATTCCTTCTTAAAGGCTACAAGACAGCCGGGGTCTGTGCACTGATCTCGAGGATCACTTATTTGGAATGAAGCAGCGTGTTTTCCCCAGGCTGAAAAAGATCAATATCTTACGAAACCATGGCAAACCCCATCACCAAACAGCTTGTTGAGCATGGCTCCAGTTCAATAACTGGGGAAACAGGGCTCCTTCATTGCAAACACATGCCTCAAGAAATTAGTAAACCCACCCCTTCCCAAAGTCATCTTTATCTGGGGATGTACGAATGGGTTCCACAACTGCCAAAAAACTGCACTTAAAAGCTCGAGGTTTTTTTTAAAAGAAAGAAAGGCAGAAGAAAAGGCAAATTTTGTTTGGGACATTTTTGCTTGGCCATTGAAAGAAAAGGAAACACTGAAATACCACACACACATCTTCAAAAAAAATCACATTATCCAAAACAAGTTCAAGAGTCATATCACAGCATAAAGACTGCAGGGTGGGAAATCTTCAGTTAATGCCTCTGAGCTGCACTGTTCCTTGTGAAAGCCAGATTTTTATTTTATTTTTACAAGGGGCTCTAGCTGCCGTGGGTTTCCCACATCTCCCAGCGTTTCAGCTCAGCCAGCTTCCCCAGACCTTCCCACACCACCATTCAGAGATTTGTGAACTGTGAGAAACAGATGTTCTCAAAGCTTTTTACTCCTATCCAAGCCCAAGACAGACTAGACAGGGAAAAAAAAAAAAAAAAATTAAAAAAAAACCTCATTTAAGCAAATATTTCTCCCCACCCTATTGACCTTACAGTCCCTGGGTGTTTCCTACCAGCAACGATAAAATGTATCCGGTCAAGTTTAGCCCCCTCCCTCCCGATGCCCGTGGCCGCTTCACCCGTCCCCCGGGCAGTGGCCCCGAAGTTCCCCGCCCAGGGGACTCCGGCCGCGCCAGCGGGTCTCGCCCGTCCCCGCACTGCCCAGCGGGCTGCGGGGAGCCGAGCCCGGCTGCCCTCCGCCGTCACCTGCCCATTCCCGGGGGTAGAGCGGGCAGGCGGAGGGGGGACGCTGCCCCGCCAAGGGCACCGCTGCGATCCCGGGCTCCCGGCGTCCCCCCCAGCCCCTCGGAGGCCCGCTCCCCACAGCCCGGCGCCCACCGACCTTTGCAGGAGCAGCAGCAGCAGCACTTCGCCAAGAGCCATCCTACACGGGAGCGGGCGGAATAGCCGCTCCTGCCCGCTTTCATGCTGCCTTCGGGCTGCTCATGGCAAGGAGCCACCGGCCCTCTTGGGAAAAACAGCAAATCGCGATTAAAAAAAAAAATAAATAAATTTAAAAAGTCCTAAAGCTTAAACAAACTATTTAA
>WTSP01025257.1:36909-48032 GCA_025331215.1 Actenoides lindsayi | reverse complement strand
CTCACCTGGGATGGTTCCAGGGATGGGGCAGCCACCACCTCTCTGGGCAACCTGGGCCAGGCTCTCACCACCCTCACTGTCAAATATTTCTTCCTTCTTTGTAGTCTACGTCTCCCTCTTTTAGAGCAGAAACTTCACCCCTTGTCCTCTCACAACAGGCCCTGCTGAGAAGATTATCCCCATCTTTCTTTATAATCATAGAATCATAGTATGGTTTGGGTTGGAAAGGACCTTAAAGATCACCGAGTGCCAACCCCACTGCCATGGGCAGGTACACCCTCCACTAGATCAGGTTGCTCAAAACCCCATCCAACCTGGCCTGGATGATGTCAGATGCAACACTTCAGAAACAGTTTACTTTGGGGAAATTTGTTTCTAGTAATATATAAGGCGCTTTAAGGTTAAGCCTGTATACAGGCTCCCTGCAATAAGGTCTCCCCAGAGCCTTCTCTTCTTGGGGCTGAACAACCCTAACTCTCCCAGCCTGCCCTCACAGCAGAGATGTTCCAGCCCTTGGAGCATTTCTGTGGTCCCCTCTAGACCTGCTCCAACAGGTCCCTCTCTCTCCTGTGCTGAAGTACAGTCTGCAAAGCCCTGTGGGGCCCACAGGGTGCAAATCGTGATGGCCAAGGGGTGGGCTGGGTGAGATATGCTGCTGCCTGCCATCCCTGGGGTGGTGGAGAGCCGGGGATGCAGGGGTCTGCAGGGAGATGTGCAGCACCGAGCAGGGCTGAGGATGGTGAAGTTACCACAGCAGTGGCCGATGCCGGGAAAGGGACTGGTGGGAGGCTGTTCTGCGTCTCACAGCCCACCAGTGAGCGTACGTTGTGGCCGTGGTGAAAGAAGGGGTAGCAACAACTAGAAAGACAGCATTCGTTGTGTTTCTGGTCCCAATGGAGAGCTCAGAGGAGACTAATGTGGGGCATTATCTGTTCACTTTCTAGGCTTTCAGAAAGTTGTTTTTTCAATGCCCCCTTTTTCTAAAAAAAGTGAGGGTTTTTTTCATGCTCCCTTGACGATATTTTCAAAGTCCTTCGCCAGGGGAGAAGCTGATTGTGGAGGGGAAAAGGCTGCCAAATGCAGTATCTCAACAGTCAAAAGGGGGTTTGCTTGTTTTGCTAAATTAATCCAGTTCTAGTAATGTGAAGTGTTTCATTGTTACAAAAAGGCAGTTTATGAAACTGTAGTCTGCAAGTTGATATTGCCCTTTAAATATCTCATGAACAGTTGTCCAAAGATTATTTTTATCTAAGAATTTTTTTGCTGTAATTGTTTTGTTTATTTTTTAACAGTGTTTTAAAAGTAGAGGTAGGAGGTAACCTCTTTATAGACAAGTATGCCTTTCTTTCTATGTAGGTATTGCTAAAATGGTCTTAAAAGTGTAAAAAAAAGTAATTTACTACTCTGAATGATGACACAGACTCTTACTAGGATCAGATCTGGACCTAGTGGTAACCACTTTTCTTGTCTGCCACACATGCTTTTTAGAAATAGGCTAATACTTAAGGTCTGTCATTCATTTGAAAATGAGGTTGAATTTGCATCTGAAGGAGTTAACAGCTATAGGCAGGTTGAATATCATGCTTGGTGTGGTACAGGGATGCTGTGGAGCTCAGGCACCGCATCCGAAGTCCTCTGAAGCCCATTGAAATCCATCGCACTCTGGTCGGTTTCAAGTGAGGCCCTAAAATAGAAGCTCAGCCCTAAGCTGGTGGCCACACAGATCCTATTCTTGCCTCAGAATTAAGTCTTTGAATCTGTTGTAACTCAAGTTCCTGCACCAGCCACTGTCTCCCTGTAAGATATTTGAATGTCCTCGTCATCCTATGACAAAGTTCCACCAAATGTATATAGTTTATATATAAATGCATGTATTTTGGGGGGACAACACTTGTAGCCAATGATCTTACTTACGTGTAACTAAAGGAAGAATTTAACCTACTAACCTTTCTCCCAATGGGATTTAGGGACTCCAAAAATGTAAGTCTAGACTTGCATGGAAGAAATGTATTGAGGGTTTTGAAGTTCTTCAGTGCTAGTCAGAAGCTGGCAAGCAAAACTTTAGTCTCAGACAAACTCAAAAGCTCAGTAACTAGTTTCAGTTCTTGCCTCCCCCCCACCTCCCCACCCCCCAATCTCTTCTGACATAAAGTTAATTAGGTGAATTTTCCTATGCAAAAATACAAAAATAGATCAAATATGAGCTTAGAGTGGAAATTTGGAATCAATTCCCCATCTTAATAGGGTTTAAGTACAGGAATGTATTTGAAGAGTAATTTTGGAAATGTTGTCATTTTCACAAACTGCTGTTCATCAGTCTGATTATTCTGCATCTTCATATGCCTCAGAAATATTATGATTTTTTTTTTATTTTTATTTTTTTAAAGCAAGGCACTTGATGGAAGTGTAATTTATCACATGGTTTAATACAACCGTGATTAAAGTCTACCTAGATTATTAAACAGCCTTCACCCAAGAAATGCAGTGTCTTCACTGTTCAGCTCAGTCTCTAACGCAGAAGAGCACACTGAAGGGGGATGTGCTGGTCTCTGTTGACTCTTTGTTCTGAAGGGCCTATGTCCAAACAGAGACTAAATCAGAGCAGCTGCGGGGCCGCTTGAATTTACAGAAGGGATCAGGTAGGTTCCTGCCAACCACCAAGTACAACGGTGCAAGTCCCTGTCTAAAATCTTCATCTGCCTTCCAATATCTCTCACAACCTCTAGAGCTGATGCGGGGGAAGATAACTTTGTGTTTCATTGTTAATTTATGCAGCTTTAGAAGGTTTACACCTCTTCGCTGTTATCCGGTCATTTCAAAAGAAGTTTCTGCTGGGACAGTTCCCTCTACTTCCTGCTGAGAAGAAAGGATCCCAGAAATTAATTTTCAGAACTAGCATTTTAAATCATAAAATAGAATCATAGAAAGGTTGGGGTTGGAAGAGACCTTTAAAGGTCATCTAGTGCAAGACCCCTGCAGGGAGCAGGGCCATCTGCAACTGGAGCAGGTTGCTCAGAGCCCCAGCCAACCTCACCTGGGATGGTTCCAGGGATGCGGCAGCGACCACCTCTCTGTGGAACCAGTGCCAGGCTCTCACTGCCCTCTGTGTAAAAAGTTTCTTCCTTCTCTCCAGTCTACATCTTCCTCTTTTAATTTAAAAACATCACCCCTTGTCCTCTCACAACAGATGGTGCTGAAAAAGTTGTCCTTAAGTGAGGACCACTGTTCTCATTCCTGGCATCACATTTATTTCTACATGTGATTGCCCTCGAGTGAATAAAGAGAATCTACCAGTGATCCCCTTTCATTTTGGGAAAGGTTGCAGGGGGGAAGGATTTTTTTTTAGGTTGTGCATTCTTTTTTCCTGAAATAGAACTGCCTGACTAAGGTATTGTGGTGTTTTCAGATATTTTGCCAAAAAAACGCACAACCCAAAGTGAAAAAAAAAAATAAAAATCATTGCACCCCCTTGCTAATTGTGTGACACTCGAGCATTTGTCTGTCTTGCACTGCATGATGATGTGATACAGAAGCAGGCAGCCATAGATGGCCAGAAAAGGCTTAATTAAGTATTCTGCAGCTGCTACAAATTAGATCAGCATCTGCATCTGTGCAGACAATGAAATTCATGGTAATTTTGAGGACCACGCAAAGTAGAGATTTGTTTTGGATAGACCCCTTGCCACAATTCAAACAAAATTCAAATCAAACCTGTTCTAAGGGTAGAAAAATGTTGGGCAACTTCATCTCCTGTTGCTGAAGGCCACTATGGTTCCTCATCCTGGCCACAGATACAGATTCCAATGTACCACATGAAAGGCTGCTGTTATGGTATTCCGAACTAGAAGAGGAAATGCCTTGTTTTCTTTCTTTCCCCCCCCCTCTCTCTCTTTTTTTTTTTTTTCCCCCTCTTTTTTCCAGAAACCCAATTCTCAGAAGTTTTCCAGACTAGACTTTGAGATATATTTTGGATAAGCACCCAGCTTTTTGGCTGTTTCTCTGACAATTTGCCTCTATTTCAAAGTGCACACCACTTTCTGGATCCAAAGTTGGGAGTAAATGATATGCAAATTTTAAAGGTCAATCATCCTCCGTGTTGTAACAGAGTATGCTGTATGATATTTGCAGCATAAATTGAGTATAGAATGCAGTAAGAATAGGTTAGTCCATGGAATGAGGGGATGAGGGTATTGTTCACAAACTGTTTTATATAGATACGCTCGCATGCAGATATCAAGAAGCAATATGTTCTTCTCTGGACATTTTGAGACAGTGCACTGTTTTTAAGTGTTTGCAAACCCTTCAGTACTAAATTCATGTTTTTGTTTTGCATTTGAACAGCTCCAAGCACAGACGTTCATCCATAAATGTGTCTTCTAAGTGCTGCTGTAATATTAAGATTTCTATTATCAAAACAATAATTAATATAAAACTTTTATTAGACACTTTAGAGAGGCCTTTTGAAGGTTGACAGCTCTTGTTGGTAAGTGAAGAAGACCTTGTAACCCCTGTGAGCATAAAATGTAATTTCACAATAGTTGGGTCAGCTTTTAGATGTGCTTGTGCCACTTATGTTCGTCTATATTAAAACTTCCATGAGCCTCCAGCTGTGATGTCATTGGTTATAACTCTTCCCATGGAAGCACTTTAAAAGTTGATATTACCGAGGTTAAAAGGAAACTAAGCCTCAGAGGTCATGTTTGGATATGTACTTTGGTTTAGATGTATTTCATCTACAGTTACTGTTGCTGTCGTATGATCTAGTTTGAGCATCTCTGCACAGCTTCTGTGTGATATGGACAGGATTAAGTTCCTGTTTCTGGTCTGTTATGTTCTACAAGCCTGCACCAATCCGACCAGCAAGATCTGATTTCAGTAATGACTTTACAGACAGCTATGCTGCCACAGTTAAAGGAGAAAAAACCTAGTTACTAAATCAAAGAAGTTTCTGGAATTGAGGGTTATTTTTGTCAGGCAAGTAAAGACCATACAGAGACAACTTCAGTTCTTTTTTCATTAACCTGTCAATCTCCAATCAAATATGCATTGAAACTTCTTGAACTGACCCACTAACTATGCTGTTATCCCCTCCATTTTTTAAATCTCAGTTACAGATAAATGTTGTGGTGGCACTAGCATTTTACCTTTTAGATCGACAGCAGTCTGAGGGTCTGAGCTGTAAAGCCCCTTTCTGCTAGTATCTCTGGACGTGACTGGGTTGTCCTCTTGGCTATGACTCAGATAAGGGAGAAGGGGCTGGAGAACATATACATGTTTGGAAAGGTTATGAGATTTTCTATCTCTTCAGTGAGACCAGAAGTTCTTTAGGGGTCTAGATACTCAGCTAGGGTGAGGCTGGGGCAAAAGGTGCATGAACAGAAATAATTTAAGAACTGTTGTTAGTAGGGATAGGCAGGTTAAGAAATTCTGGATTAAAGAGAGATTCAGTGGGGAGTTCCTGCACTCTTTTTGAAGATTAAACCTTGCAGTTTTGAAAACATTTGAAGAATATTTTCCCCCAGGAACAGAGGAACAAGTGCTCCTTTGCCCTAAGTGGGAGCCAGTTCCCTTGTATTTCTGAGGAAGAATGCTACCAAAACCTCATTTCAGTGAGGTTGTATGTGCCTAGGATCTAAAGTGCTATCAAAAGCGTAGCAATTGAGGATTTAATGGTTAATGAAGTCAGTTAGTGAAAGGACACATAATTAAACGGGCAGCCATATCTTTCGAAGGGTAGTAACTATCTGCTGATATACAAGTAGATTATTTCACAGTCTCTTCTATTTTCCTCAACATTAGTAAACTGCCCATTAATTTTTATAATTATTACGCACGATATTAGTTTGTTATTGCCAAGCATTTTTTCTACAGTAGTTTCAAGCTCAGGAGGTAGATTGATGCTAGGGAAAGGGCTATTTGAATATAGTTATATAGGAGAGAGAGTATCGTGCTGCCACTTAAGATAGCAAAGAAAAAAGAATGAATGCTGCAGATATCTATAGCAAAAGCTATAGGAACCATCAATTTTGTATACTTCTGCATCATTATTGGTATAGCAATATAAGAAAGTAGAGATGAAAATTACTGAAGTCTCGAAGGAGAGCTTTTTTTTTCTTTCTTTTTTTTTTTTTTTTGACAAAAAGAAACAAACCAAAACCCAAACAACCCAGGTCCAGAAAGGTTTGTTTTGCTAAATTAATCCTTAGCAGCTGGGTACCATACTATTCAGCTTTTAATTTTTTTCCTTGACAGATGCTGTCGTATTTTAGGGTACAGTGCATTGTCTACATTAACATTAGATTGAACTTCATATGCTGTGAGCACAGCTTTTAAGTATTTTTTCAAGTATGTAGAACTAGCATAACTATATAGTTTGATGAACGAAGCAGTAAGTGCTGTTTCATTCATTCTGTGCAGTTCTTTTACATGCTTTTATCAAACTAGTGTATTTTATCTTAAATCTAGATGTTCATCCTTTGTAAGCTGTATTTCTTGAACTTAATTTAGAATCCAGTGCCTTTAGAGCTATGCATAGAATGCACAGATGCTTTTGCCTTTATTGAAAATTTCATAGAGTCATAGAATAGACTTGTAGAATCATTTGGGTTGGGAGGGACCTTTTAGATCTTCAAGTCCAATCATTAACCTATCTACCAAGTCCACGGATAAACCACATCCCTCAGCACCTTATCTACATGACTTTTAAACATGTCCAGGGATGGTGACTCCACCACTTCCCTGGGCAGTCTGTTCCAGGCCTTGACAACCCTTCTGGGGAGGAAATTTTTCCTAATATTCAACCTAAACCTTCCGTGACACAACTTCAGTGTGTTTCCTCTTGTCTTATCGCTTGTTCCTTGGGAGAAGAGACCAACTCCAGGGAGCTGTAGAGAGCAAGAAGGTCTCCCCTGAGCCTCCTTTGCTCCAGGCTGAACAACCCTAGGTCCCTCAGCCGCTCCTCACCAGACTTGTGCTCTAGAATTATTTATCTCTTTTAATGTGGAGCTTTAAAGATTTCTTAAGTGGTGCTTTTCGGAACTTGACTCATAATGCTGATTTATTTCAATGGAACAAAACCCAGTTCGACTATGCAGGAAGTTATTGTTATTTTCCTTGGAGAAGATGATGCAGTTCACATTTTTTTGTATCTATGCATTGTGACAAAGGCCACGTTGCCGAGGCCTGTCCCGTGTTACCCTGCTTATGGTGAACTGTGTGGTGCAGCAGCATTCTTGAAATGGGATAGCAGGGAGGAGCTGCGAGCAGTCGTGGGGAGTGGTATGGGAATGCTGGGGATGTCTTCTCATGGGCTTGGGCCACTGTGAGGTGCAGGGGTGTGGAGCAGTCACTGCCATAGCTCAGGGGTAGGGAAACCCCCAGGGAGAGGCAGTGGGTCTGCCAGCAGGCTGGCATGGAGGACGGGTCTCCACTGCTTCCCAGTGTGCATGTGTTCCTTTGCTTTTCAGGGACAGAGGTCAGACCAATAACCAATGAATTTTTGAACAAAAAGAAAAGAATTAATGGAAGTCCAGGAAGAAAGGTATTTTGTAGATTAAGATTTTCCTTACTGTACCAAAGGAAAATAATTACAAATTTAAAGTGTATATATACATACTTACGTATGTGTACATATACACACACTTTATATACATAGGTATGTATATAGACACATTTCCAAATTATAATAGAAATACAAAGTGGGAAATTTTCATGTTTTAAATGTTCATATGCGAAGCAGTAATTAAAGCAATTTATCCTACTGTTTCCCAGTAATTTTTAATCATGCAGTTCATTTTCTTTTCTAACTTTTAAATGCAGCTTCACTGACTTCAGTATAAAGTGTCTGGTGTTCACTAGCATTAGTGAAAGGAGAAGAAGGCACAACATGCGTTCAAAATACCATGTAACGCTGGATGAAAAGCCTTGAATTAACTTTTGAAGAACACAGCATCAAGTCACTAAATTGCGATTTTTGCCAAAGCTTTGTGGTTAAATCCCATTTTATATTTACACACACTATAGAATAACTAATATAGATGTCTTCCTGACACTAAAGCTTGTATTTATTTGAAAAGACAAACATGTGGTTTAAAGCTGAGCTAGACTGTAGCTTTTCAAAATAAAAGGGATAAAAAAAGTAGTTGTAGAATAAACTGCCCTAGTTCACAAAACAGACAACAGAGCTCCTGGTTGATAGGGAGTACTTGGTACTGAAAGAAACGAGTGCACCAGGCATTTTAGGGCTGGTTCTGCTTCTAACTGAAATGGTAGTAAAGTTTCAGTGAATTAAATAAGGTTTTCCTATTTCATAATCTCTCAGTATTTCATTAATGATAAGAATATTTTAAAATTTCACTTAATGTGCTTAAGTCTATGGTGAAAAAAATAAGAGACAGAAAAACTAATAAAGGACAGTCATTTAAGTTTAATTATCTAGTGTGTAATCTCTGCCTTTTGCGACATTAAACAATCTTTTTCTGGAAAATTAAGGCATTCTGTAGTGAAGTTTTATTTTACAAAGCAGTCCTTTCCCCAAATGCAGTGAAATACAGACTAACTTAATTGGAATTTTATAAAACTGTGCAGGAGTTTGGCACATTAATGACTGTTTCTGAGCCTTTAAAATCAATGCAGTAAAATGCTGACGAACTTACAGTATGTAGAATTAAAGGCTCTAAACCAAAGGCTATATGTTTTTCTTGGTTAGGGTAGCACATACAATGTCTAGTTAACTCTAGGCACTGCTGTTACTATTTACTGTCTTCGGATTTAACACTGCTTGGTTTTAATGACTGTTTAGGGGATTTGGTTTCCATACATTACAAATGTTATGCATGAAACACCGATGTTTTACAGGCATTGCTTAGTTTAAAGGCAGCTCTAGTTTGAGGGGTTTGTCTTGTTTTATGTTTCATACTTCATCTGAGGAACTATCTTTTAAATGTAGAGGTTTACTTTATGCTTTGGGTAGTAATGTGTTACTCTGCTGGTCTTTTATTCTCACGTACAGTAGGATATTCTTGGAGCAAACAAAATTGTTGTTATTTTCCTATAGCACATTCCAGAAACAAAGATAATCTCTGCTGCACTTTTCCTGTCTCCCAAAATGAGGAAAATGGATGAGAATTAAGTCCTGATCTACCACTCCTGAGGTCGAGAGTTCCCTGTCAACTGTCCTGATCCCACACCAAGCAGCCTAGCCGAAAAAACCCACAGATTAGGGATGTTTAAAAGGGCCTCAGGTGGTCTTATTCAGCCTAATCTTAGTCCATCTATTGGTGATAAATCATTTATTTTGACATACGGGGAATATCCACTACAGAAATAGCCTAAGTAGAGTGTATACTGATGCATGATGCCTTTCTTATTCCCATTAGTGTCTCCGATGGTGCACATGTAAATTGTGAATATGGAATCTGTTTACTCAAAAAGATTCATATGGTCAAGTTTTCTGTTTGTTTACTTGCTTAAATAAATGTTTTCAATTTAACACAACAATATGTAATGAATACTGTGAAACAAAGTTAAAAGAATGAGTTCTTGAAATAGAAATCATAATAAAAATGCTTTTCTCCCCTCCAAAATATTTATTTTAACATGTGGTCACATTTTCCTACATTTTCACATTAATTGAAATCTTATTGTTCTAGAAAAATAAATCTTTTTTTTTCCCCTTCGTCTAGTTTCCCAGCTCTTACGCAAATTAAAGAATACACACAGAGGCATAATTTGTGGTTTTGCAATAAGGAAAATTCTGTAAATTCATGCTATCTTTAAAGAGCTTCATGACAAGCAGTGCTCTCTTGTAGCCTCTGTTTTGTATTTTACCTTTTGACTTTCACACAGTGAGAGGCAACAGTTTTGCGTGATAATCCTTTGATTACAGAGTCTCGTAGAATGTTCAAAACACTGTTAATTTCACTCCCTTGTTTCTTACAAAGTTATTTTACACTCATGTTCAGGAGGAGTTTCTACGGCTCTGGAATGTCCGCTGAAGCTCCAAACACTGGGAACAGTCTGCAGACAACACATCCTTTCTGTTTGTTTGGAAATTACCAGGATATCTCATTTATTTTAAAGGAGCTGACGGTGGAGGGCACATAGTACACCCCCAGTGCTGCCCGGCTCCTGGTGTTCCTATATGTGATCCTCTATGTTCTTTCCACTCAGATTCTTAGAAACAGTTTGAAAGAAACTGACTATAAATACCCAGTCACTTTCAAGAAACTTTTCTTGGCAACAGAAGCTAAAATCGAGCACCGTATCAAATAAAATGCGAAGCATGCTACAAAGCTTATCTGCTTTCTCTTGAAGAAAGCCTCGTGAGCGTAGCCATCAGCCCGGAGCTGAATCACCCGGTGCTGCGGCAAGCAGCGCAACTCCAAAGACTTAAGAATCACTTTTTAATCATTTTTCTCTAATAAAACTCACCAGTGCCCTTCTTCTGCTTCTCCAGGAAGTTGTACCCGTCAGCACCTGCTGAGGGCTTCGTTGATCGAACTGGCAGGTAAAAAAATTCCTGTAGAATAAAGCCAGACCAGCTGGCTTTGAAGAGAAACCCCCCAGTTTGGGTTGTGTTCGCCTCACTCACCCTCTCCTCCGCAGCCCCGGGCTTTTTCTCCTTTGGATGTTGACCTGTAGGCTGCGTGATGCGGGCACACACGTGTCTGGCAGGCCAAGGAGCACCTGCTTCTGTCACTCCCGAGTAAATTTAGCTGTAAAAGGTATCACTGACAAGCAGACCTTTGTCAGCGCTGGCAAACGAACACGGCATTGCTGTCCCCCCTTCGAAGTAGGCTGAGAGTTCACATGGAAAATATCAAATCGGTCGTCTTATCCAGGAAACGCTTCTTCGAGAAGAAGGAAGGCCAAATTGCTTGCACGTGGCAAAAAAAAAAAAAAAAAGCTTTCCTCCTTTACGGAGATGTTAAAATTGCAGTATTCCAAGAATAATCTCTGAACAAGACGGGGTTTTGTTCTATTAATTGTGGCTGGAAGGAAACTTTTTTTTTTTTTTTTTAAATGGAAATACCGCCCACACCTTTTTCAATTCCGGTTATTAAACTGTGTTTAGTATTAAAGTTGTTTCCCTTTTTTTTCCATAACTAACGTGGCTTTTTTTT
>WTSP01025257.1:11742-29830 GCA_025331215.1 Actenoides lindsayi | reverse complement strand
GGCACCGGCACAGCGATGGAGGTGAGGCTGCAGTCTGCCTCCTTGGCCCATCCAAAGGACAGGACAAAGATGGGCCTGGTGACAAAGCTATGACAAAATGGGCCTACGCAGGACACAGCTACCCAAAGCAAAGGGTCCATCCAGAGACTACTACACTGAAAACACAGCTCCTGCTAATTAAGGCCTGAAGCTGAGTTAGAAATGGAGCTCCTGAGTCTGGGGTCATGGGTGTGGGCACACCCTGCAGGAGAATTATCAGGGTCATTGCAGCATGTTTAGACAATCAGAGCCTTGACAGCTTCTTATTTTCTCTTTCCCTTGTCAATGCTTCCAGTCATAGGGATCACAAAGTGCATCTCCCTAGGTCACCTTTCTTCATGATGGTTCTAACAAACAATGTGTTTTGGATGTGTCCAGGTTGAGATTACAAATGGAAATGGAAAACCTGTCCTTGTCCTGTAGGTGCGTTCAAAGAAATGCAGTACAGATTTTTCATGCAGATGCTTTGGAAGAATGTCCTGGCTTTGTTTTTTTGGGACAAGAATGCCACGTGTTTGATGACGAGTCCCCACTTCATCTTCTTTCAAGCACGGCTGCAACCCTTGTCTGTTAAGTTACCAGAAAATAAGTTGTATGTTGATGATATAGCTGCATAGCTCCGTTGAGCCACTGGGAGTTTTTTTCAACAAGGTGAAGGTGTTGAAAGAATGAAAAACGGGGAAACATGCGGAGAACAGCCAGCACCAGCCACTTCATCACCTTCCTGCACATGAGTTCAGGTGAAAGGGTGAATTTTGGTGAAAAATTTGTTGGTCATAGCATAGATAAAACAACAGTTGTGTGACAGAAAGAAAGAAGAAGAAGAAAAACATGTGTTTCTAACTTCATCAATGGAGAGAAAGGGGTGCCACCTTCCAGGACAGAACATCAAAAAGTGACTCTTCATATGGGAACTTTCTGTCAGGTGTGAAGTTTCCTGACACTGATCATCCCATATGTGGAGAGCAGTGGAATTCTGTTATCATGCAAATCCAGGTATTTTGTGACCTGGATAAAATGTGTGGTCTGCTGCTTGGCTGGCAGGCTTCTGGACACCAGTGACAAGAGTAGACAGCTTATGCCTGAAGTGGACCCTTTGCTCCTGGTCATCTTGCCCCTCAGCATGCTAGGTGAAACAACAGTCAGAATTCCTGTATCTTGGCCATCAATCATGTGATATGACTCCCACTATAGAGCAAGGATGGGTGGTGGGGTGAGAGTAAAACTATCATGTACGAATGAGATCTGCCGAAGTGCGACTTGGACATACTTCTATCAGAAATGATTCAGGAAGGATAGAAGGATTTGACCCACTTAGTCCAGCAAATGCAAATCTAGAGCTACTAAAGACATGTAGGAATAATTATGAGACATTCAGGGCTCTATTCTCTGTCCCTCCAATCACAGGTTATGAAATACAGTAGGACATCCTTTTCAGGAAAGAAAGAAATTCCACTTGGTTTCCTCCTGTAAATGTTCTGGGCAAAGGCTATGGGAGTAGATGCTTGAGAAAGGGAGTTGGAATGATGTTGGGAAAATAAAGATGAGACTAAAATCTCAGACTACAGAATATTTTTTGTAAATGTTGGGTTTTGAGCAAGAATTTGAGGCTGAATGAAATAATTTTGGTGGGTGATTCTGCCAGCTTAAGCCATCTTCCTTATGGTGTAAACCCATGAGATCAGTTTATGACCCTCTAGATAGGGATAGCTTTTGTCCATTTGCAAATGAAAACTAACAGGCTTGAAAATTCCACCATTCTGATAAGGGCAAAATACCACTATTTAGTCTATAAGTATATTCAAAATAATGTGAAATCACTCCAAGTGCTGTACTCTCTCTAGGTTGACTTGAATGGTTTTATAGTATTACAAAAGCAGTTACAGATTTCTAACACTTTTTTTTTGTTGTATAATTTTTTGTGCATGTCTGTGAATTTTTTTTGTCGTTTGTTTGGTTTTGGTTTTGTTTTGCTTTTGGTTGGTTTTTTTTTTGTTTGTTTGTTTAGTTTGGTGACTTGTTTGTGGTTGGTTTTTTTTGTTAAAGTAACATCATGGATTTATTCAGGTAAAAGTCATCTTGCTTCTGAACACTCTGTGCCCTCTTGCTCCAAAGTAAGAGAAAAGCCAAAATCTCCATGAGGAAGCAGAGCTAATGTGTTGTTAACACTTTCGTCATATATATGAATTTGTTTTCCGGTATTAAAGCCACCGTGAAGGACTACTTTACAGTCAATGAAGTATTCAGTCTTCAATGCTAAGAACAATTTTTTAAGCTGAAGATTTTCTTTTGAGAGTTGTCCAAAGTTTCATTCCATGACTTCTTCCGAAAGCTACGACTGCATAAATCAGTCCAGAAGAATACCTGTTTACACAGCTGTGCCAGGGGTATGGTGCAGGAACTTCACCTTGCCAAGGGAAGGATTGCACCTTGGCAAGGACTGACTCTCTCTCTCATTCCTAACTTCTTTCTCAAGGATGATGAGTAATAATTTGTGTCCTAAGGGCAGAAAGTGGGGCAATGCTCCTGATTTATCAACTGTGATTTTTTAGCTGACTGAGAGGTAAACCCCAAGGAAAGGTGAAGTTTTCCTTGGTTTTTTTTTTTTGTTTTTTTTTTTGTTTTTTTTTTTTGTTTGTTTGTTTTGTTTTGTTTTGTTTTGTTTTTGGGAGGACAAGAAGACAGCCTCTCGTCTTTTTGGGAATGCTTGAACATAAGACTACTAATGGGAAACATTATACACAATTCCATCTATACTTTCCCAGTCATTTTCCATGCACCAATCCTCAGCCAACACGACTGGCATCACTCCCACTGAACAGACACTAATTTACACCAGCTGAGGTCCTGGATCTTATGTTACTTTTATATTTGTATACTATAGTCTGGGAAATGTCAATAAAGCACGCAGGTTCTGAAAGGGATAAGAAACATAAGTGCAACACAACTATTTTGCATAAGGACTTGAATCAGATCTGTTACTTATGGCTGGCATGCTATGATATAAGTACATGATACATGCTTGCCTTATGAACTTATCTTATTCTGCAGCTCACTTGACCTATATTCTGCTGCAGTCTTCTGTTGCAAAAGATTGAGATTTCAGGCACTGCTACAATTAAATAGGGGGGGGGAGGAAAAAAAAAAAAAAGGGAAGTCTTTACCAAAATGATACAATGAATTCAGCATTGTATGGCATTTAATCTTATATTGCATCCTATTGATTTTATGCTAGACTTAATTTTTCATTTTTAGGCGAGCTACACACTGCAGTATTGGTACCGAGAGTTGTCAGCAAAATAAACAGGAGGACTGGGGAAGTAGAAATTTATCAAATTTGTCAAGAAAATGAAGATGGTCTGGGAAGTAGAGATTAGGATAACAAGCATCTGTGAAATACTCGCCATCGCTGGCCATTTAAATAATTGCTATCAAGTTTTCTGGTTTAATTAACAATTAAAACCAAGGGGCAGTTCATGCCTGTTAGAGCCATTGTGTTAGGCTGCCTGCAAACTTGGGCATGTGTCTCTGCACGACTTTATTTCCAGTCAACATCTGGAAGATTTTCTTTGCCACTAAAGGCAAAAAAATCCCCCTCTATTTTGGTTTTAAAAATGACAGTCTGCATCCTGCAGTGTGTGTCTGCAGCAGTGGGTGTATTCTCTGGCAAATTTAATTGCCACAGAATCACACAAGGCCCTGACTATTACCAAATGGTGTGTGATAAACAAACACAGAAACTTGTTTTACTGAAGCATTCTCTTCATTTAGTACTTAAATGCACTAGAAGTGGCCCTTTTGAAAAGCGTAGGTCATGGAACAACAATTGCTATTGGAGTCTCTGGATTGCTTCACTGATTATTTAACTTGACAGCAGGCTAGCTACAGTTTCACAATTTAGATCATTTATTTTTATGGTCAAAATGTTTGTACAGTAGCAGAATGGTTTAGCGTATCTCTGCAATGGGATAGTTCCTCATGCTGCAGCTGCTCTGCCTTTCTTTAGTTCAGGCTTCATGAAGAGTGGGTGCTTCGGGAACCCAGCAAACTGTGAAATCAGCAATGCTTTCCCTGTTGTGCCTCTATACTGTACCCACAGCGAGGAAACCTTAGGAAGCTTCTTTCAGTATGATTTTCTGGTGTTTCAGGTAACCCTGAGGGCACAAAGAGATGTACTCTGTGATTTCTCTTGAATATAAAAGCATGCAGTTATGAAGGTAGAATTCAAAAGCCTCCTGAAGCGAAGGAAAAACAAAGCTATTAATGTGCCGCTGGTATTCTTCTTTGTGTTACACATCAGTGAACGTAAGAAGTTTGCTAGTAATACGAACATTTCAAATTCCTGGAGATGTGGGGCAGTCAATAATGTCAATCTTTGGTAGCCTTCTTCACCCTGCTGGTTATGAAGGGCTCAGGTATTTTTGGTGTGCACTCACATCTTTCTGAGACTAAGAAGTAATATGTAATAAATCAAAAGGGAAAAGGAGGTCTCCCTCTGCTTCCATAAGTGCACTTTCACTGACGTGCTAGGAAAGTATGGGTAGAAGAACCAGAAAAAGGATGAAAGGAAGGTTATTTGTAGATATCTTATCGGAAGGCATCTAATTTTCTCTCTATAGCACAAGATTCCACGTTCTAGGGAGAGACTCAAACTCCTCTCAAGAGCTTTTGCTAAGGAACCAAGAGTTTGAGCAACAGGGGACATGTTGAACAGAGAAGGACACCCCTTGCCTGTGCTAGCTTCTCTAAAGTAAGCACAGGTCTTTTGGTATCTCTGGGTGTAATTTCTCTCTTCAATGGGAAGAGGACAAATCAGCTTAAGTAGCAACAATCACCCACTTAGCTCTCTAGGGCTGTCTACAGACACAGTGTACCTCATGTCCCAGTGGTGAAGAACGAATCCTCATGCAGTTCACAAGGAGAAGGTGAGGTCTTTGTTCCATGGGTCTGGATACCAGGTACCTGCTTGGCTATAGGTAAGTTTTCCCTTGTTGTAAGTTCAGGCTTTGCATACATGTGAAAAACAAGGGTCTGATTTTTTTTTTTTTCAGCTAATGCTGTATGTTTTTTTTATCCTCTAAGAGCTCCATAAGATTGGCACTATCCTGTAGTAGTGACACAGCCTGCAATCGTTTAATGCCTCTTCTTGTGGGGCCAGGATTCCACGCCCAAGTGCATTTAGTAGGTCAGTACAGTAATTTTAAATGTCTTTCTTTCAGTCTTTTGCCATCTTCAATTATACCTTTCCACCCTACTATTTGTGTAATTTTCTTCTGTCTGAAGTCTCTTTACTGTTGCTCTCTATTGCACAGCATGACAAATTACCCATCAAGCCATATCTTTTCAGCCCAGAAATGCGCAGTAACACAGAGTCATGGCATTATCACACATTGTGCAGTTTATTTCCTCACAGTTCATTCAAGTGTGTCACTTTATTTTCTTGCTTCCTTTTGTCATCGTGAAGATTAACCATTTTATTCTTCCTAAACTTTAGGAACAATTAGAAATGCCTTACATTTTAAGCCCAGAGCAACACCTATACGATTCTGCATAACTTAACGCTTCTCCTGCATGGCAAAAAATCATGCCCATGATTCCAAGTCTTTGCAGAAGCCACAGCTTTCATCCTTATTATACAGTTGAGTAACCTTGGCTGTGGGCAAGAGAATTATTTGTAGCCTCTGGCCACCCACCAAATTAACTGCGAGACACCATTCACTTAGACAGTGTGCACTAGATTCTCTTGGGAGTTATGAAACTCTCTGGGTCTAATATGATCACAACCCCCCCGCTTCGTCCTCTCCTCTGTGTCCCAACCCCCATCACCCCCCCTTTAATTCAAGATAAATACCAGTAATTGTACAGCTTGTGCTGAGATATCTCCCAGGCATCGTAAGTATGCCTTAGAAAAATCAATTGGAATGGCTCAGAGCTTCAACGGGGCTGCAGCGGATACATACATAAAACGGGTCTTTAGAAATTGCGATTAAGATGATACAGAGAAAGTTTGTTGTTAACAACATCATTTAGAGCACTCATTAGCATTCCACGGGGACAGTGCATGGGTTCAGGGACTGGTAGCTCCCACAGCGTTGGTCTCAAGAGGACTGAAGGAGTAGATGCAAAGCTGCCCTCATAACATATCTGAGATGTGAGACAGGATCTTTACCAGTTATTTTATGGATCAATAGGGAGAATGGTTGATTGAAGGGAGAAAAAAAAAACCTTTTGTAAGGTAAACTAGAGGAATTAGGACTTCAGGTAATCAGTAACAGCACTAATCTGGAGACAACTTCATATCCTTTCAGATTGTTACGAACCAAATGCTGACTGTTTAATGCAGTTAGTTTTTATGGTTTTTAAAAATGCTGATACCTAGACAAGCATGAGAGTAGAATATAACAAGCTGGAAGTGTTGTGGTGCCAAGGATGTCAAGAGCCCCTTGCAGATTTGTGTCAGTGGCCCAGTAACTTGAAGAGTGGTAGATGCTAAGAAACTGGTCTTGAGACGTGCTGGAGGAGCTGAGAACTGCCAACAGCTAGCACAGGGACACGCTGGGACACGTTCAGCACCAGTCCAGAGTCTAAATTAATCTAGCCCTAAATAAAGTTTATGTCCCACACTTTGCAACATTTTACCGTGTACTTTGTAGTATTTACTTATTCTGTGCCTCTTCCGAGCCTTTCATGTTGAGTTTTAAAAAAACTCAGGTTATCAGTTAGCACCACATATAATTGAATTATGATTTTTTTAATTTTTTTTTTTCCAAGCATATCTGTACGGGTTCAATGCACGATTAATGGCAAAATTAATACAGGAAAAAAAAAATGCGTGAAAAATTTAGAAAAAGCCTGAGTTTTAAATGAAAGACAAAAATCTTTTCATCTCAGTTTTCACAGGTTTCTTTGTGAAAACTCTCAAAATTGGTTTAAATGGGGTTGGAAGTTCTATCTGTTTCAGTTCGTTTATCTTGTAATGTTTTCTAATCCGTTTGCTGTAGAGTTTCAGGTAGGAGCTGGTAATAGAAAATCCAGTTCCGGTGTGTTTCTCCATATATCCCCCTTACGGAAACTTGTTACTGCAGCTGATAAACAGAATTATATGAGCTTTGTCACACAAATCACATTATAAAAGGTTCCAAAAAACTTGACAATGTTGACAGTTGTTTTCAGCAAATGGCTGCTTTACTGTAGCACTGTCAATGTTGATGTCCTTGTGCACATGTAAAAGAGCAATGTGATTAAGGCAAGCTTGTCCATGCTAGATATGAGCCAAGTTTTCAATCTCCTCATGGCACTGAAAGATTGCTCAGCTGTTGCAGATAAGGCAAGAATAGCTAGCAGATTTCTGCCATTAAAAAAAATAAATAAAAAAATCCATGTCTTTGGGCATGCGTCTATAGGAATTTGTAACATCTGCTACTGACCTTAAGTTCTAGATAAGAACAGCTCGTATTTGGAACTCAAATTGATATTGCTTGGTTTAGATGATGCAGTTCCAAGGAGCTTACTGAAGTATCTTTGTAAGAAATTGGTTTAGACGTCTGTCTAAAGCGTGATATACTTTTGTAGAGCGGTACGATAGTGACATATCACCATTTCCCTAGTGTCAGTTACCACCACAGTTTATGCCTGCCTTATGTCAAATTTAATTTGGACAAATAATCTATATTGCCTTCTGTCCTGAGAATATTTCATATTTATATATGAAAATCGATGCATTGTGCCCTACCTAGAACATCAGTCATCTTTTCCATATTTTTTTCCTATCAACTAGATGAAAGGAGTGGAAAACTCAGTTCTTTAGCCAAAACTTTGTCAAGGGAAACGGGCCTGAGTTAACACAGTCATATCTTCCATCCTACTGACCCTGAATTCTTTATGTAAGATGTCAAAGCCATGGGACTCAGCAGATTTGTTGTCATGTCTGGGTGTGGAAATAGTGGGAAGATGCCAATTTCAACAATATAATCTTATAACAAACCCATGGGGATTTTCTCATATAAATTAGCGCAGACTTTGTTAGCCTAAACATACTCAGATTTCCACTTTGTATCTACTAAAAGTTCTTTTGAAAAGCCTGGGATTCTGACAAGAACCTGAGGGGGAGGAGGGCATGGATTTTGGGTTGGCTCAGGGTGACCAGCTGCACATTTCCCCAAATATTTAGTGTGATGCTCTGCACATCTTGGACTATCACAGATGGGTCTATGCCTATATGAGATGATGAGGAAAAATCTGCAAACTCAAGCTATCTATCAGTGGCTTTTTCTGACAAGCTTGTACAGTGACAAAATGCAGGACTAAAGGCCATCATTCAATGGGCTTTAATTACAGAACCATCTTTTCTCTTCTTGCAACCCAGTGACATGTTCCCTGTTCTCCAGCCAAATTCTGAAACAAATGTTTCAGACAGAGGTCTTCTTCATTAAATAAGCCAAACCCAAGCCGAGAAAATCCTTTGCTCTCTGCACTGGTAGAAAAAGAGTCTTATGATAAAGTATTCGAAGAGCATGACATAGTACGTACAACCCAGTGTGGAAGGAGATAATTTAAAGATGCACTCCTCACCTTAATTCTCGTAGTTCCTTGTATTTTAAGACTTGATGCTATAATGCAAATGCCTTTACAAAAAAGAATCTTGTTCTGGGAAATCATGGGCAGCCTTAGCTATGGACAGCACCACCTGTGCATCCTATAATTACCAGGTTTAAAATAAAAATTATAGCAAGTGTTACAAACAGGGCTTCGCTCTTAATGGAAACTAATATTAGTTTTGCATTTGGCGTCATTAGGGTAAAATTAGGTGCTGCAATAAAAGCTACATTGCAGGAAGAAGTGTTCATTTTTATGTCACCTTGCGCAGTTCATGGTGACAATACACTTCTTTCCTCTCGCAGTCTCAGATAAAGGTTCATACCCCAATAGTCTGGGCTCAGAGAGCAGCAGTTTGACTGATATTTCATCCTCAGGCTCTCTGGTTGAAAACCTACATCTCATAAATGAAGGTCTGTAATTACCAGCTAGTAAATCTTTCTATCAGTGGTTATTCTTTAAGGTCAATTAGAGTGAAGAACGTTTCAATCTGGACGTATCACAAAGGAAAATCTTTCATGCAGAATTGATGAAACGGGAGTGCTTCCTCCCTGTACCCGTCTGCTCTCTGCTTTTGTGTCCTCCTCCACTACAGCTGTGTGCATTAGCAGCCTGACTCCACTTTGAAGACCTTAAGCCACATTCTTCAGAACAGTTGCTTGGTGTTGGTCAGATTTCTCTGCAGCCCTTTTTTCCATTTGGAGCCACCGAGGCTGACACATAGTTTCCAAGAACTTCAGCATGTCTTCTGTCTCCTGAATCGTCTCCTGAATCCCAAATATTTCTCAAGTGGCTAGCAGAATATCCAGATAATCTTCAGCCTGGTGATACAAGCTTCGAGAAGAAAGCCAGATGGCTCTGAAAATGAATTGTAAAGTAATTATTTCATTTTATGTTAGCTTGGTGTCTTTAATATGTGTGTACTTCCATTGTTACAGTTAGAGCATTCATGAGATCTGAAGAGACTGTGAAATCCCACTAATTCTAGCACTAATAACAGCTTTTGTTGGTCAGACAAATGATATTGCATGATGATTCATTTGAAAAAGTAATAATGCAGCTTGAAAAAAAAAAAAGATGAGCAATAAACTAAAACAAAAGAGCTTGTTGCTTTTCCTAAAACAACGCTTTTTCATTCCTGACCTAGGTTTACTTTTCCCCCTCTTCTTTAATCAACCTTTACATTATATACTAAAAATAAATTCATTCAAGGTTCAAACTTTAAGTCCAAAATTAATGCCTTTCAGATCCTTTATTATCCTTTCAGACATCTAAAAAAAAAAAGGTCAAAGCAGCACTGCATAATTTGGAAAGTTAACAAAATGTTGTTTATGGAACAAAAATGTAAGTAGATGTAATTACTATAAGCTTTAAATGCACTGTTTCCCTTTGATTGTCAGTTAAACACTTTAAAGAACTGAAGTTTTACACATTTTTTTTTTAATTTTTAGTTTTAGTTTTTTTTGGCCACCTTCTCTCAACAAGATGAAGGGGAAAAAAAATACCTTCAAGTGGCATGACATGAAGTACACCTGTGGCATTGCCCCCTTTCCAGCAATACGAGTGAGCTTTGGCTTACAACCTCGTTTTGTTCTCACACAAAACATTGTGCCTGGATACTACCGGGAAGATGAGGACTGAAGATTGACACACAGCAACTGTAGATGCAGATGCATGTTATGATAAATAAGTCCCTGATCCTCTGAGCAGCCTCGTCTGGACACAGCTCTCCTCCAGATATCTGCTCTACCAGAGTCAGCCTACACATTTTTTTTTTTTTACTCTTCCATTTCAGTGTTAGCACGGGTTTTAACTTTCTGAAAACTCAAGGCCAAACAGCTAGCAGACATAACATTGATAGTACTCGAAAGTGGAGAAACACTGTGCAAAATAAAAAAGGAAATATTTATTTTCTGGCCGTATCTGAAAATACTGAAAAACTAAACATGCGAGAATTTCTGTACACAGCTGATACCCAAAAGACCCAAAGTTCCCTTCGCTTTTCTGCTTTCTGTACACTGGATAAGGTTTCCCAAACATCAGGACAAATCTCTTACTGTGTTTTGGGTGAACCCACACCCTGCAATACAGAGGGAAGGAGAGAAGTTGCTAGAGATGTCTGCACAAGGCTTGCTTAGATGTTCCACCTCTACAGTTCATTTCCAATGGCAGAAGCCACAGAGACAGTGAGCTGGGTGACTGCTGGCATTTTGAGCCTGATGGGTGGGATTCTTCTCGCCTGATAAAGTTCTGAGTCTGTCATTGAGGTTCCTTTCATAGTTGGTGGCAAGAGATGGACATCTCATGACAATTCCTGTTTAGAATGGATGAACCCTACCCTACTGGTGCCCACCAGTCTTGTGACTGTCCAGCAAGTCTAGATAGCTTGCTTCGTGTTTTGAGGCATACAATATACTACCAGGCAGGGACCAGATGAGAAGTATCTAAGCAGCAGCCAGGATTATAGATGCTCTCTATGACCTGCCTTTGCTATGCACAAGTACTTTAGGACTTCTGTAAATAAGCCTCTCATGCATTTCTACAGCCAGAACTCTTTTCCATCAGTTCTGCTCTTACTTTAAAGCATAATTGTAAGTATCAAAAATACATTACATATTTTGAGTCATATTATTATGGTCTTCCAGTATCTGAAGGGGGCCTACAAGAAAGCTGGGGAGGGACTATTTACAAGGGCTTTTAATGATAGGACAAGGGGTAATGGCTTTAAACTGGAAGAGGGCAGATATAGATTAGAAAATAGGAAGATGAACCTCTGATCTTTCATCAAACATGGACTGTCTATCAGATATATGACGTGCTTGTTAATCTATTTCTGGAACATATTGTTTCCACTCAGTCACATCCACCCAAGAAAAATGAGGCCAGAATAAGCACCTCCTGTGGACCAGAGCTCTCTGTGCATTTATATTTGAACAATACAGACCCAATAATGATTATTTAAAAAATGAAAAGTGGAATTTTTCAGACCTAACAGCTGCCAATTTGGTTGTCCAGTGTGGAAAAAAAGAAGGATCTGGGGATGCACTTTTGCACACTGAAGAAGAATTTTCATTCAAGGAATATTTAAAATGCTGATAGACTATGTTCAGGTTAAGTGTCAAAAATCAGTGAATTATATGATCACTAAATCCATGTCTTGCAGACATGTCACATATTGATTTACTACTATATGGATTTTGAGAGCCCTGGACTCTTCATTTTTCCCAAAATGATCAGGAAAAATGCAGTAGTCTTTCAGGGTGGAGGAGTAGATTGGTAGGGTTTAAGAAGATGTTTTATGCAGAGCAATACCATGAGTTTGTGTTTATATGCTGGTAGTGAAAATAACAAGGAGATTGATAAAAAATTCCCCTGGATTTTTAAGAGGAAGCTGGATGTGAGGCTTGCTTTCCCAAATTCTTCAGCAGCTTGAATGTATCAAGTTTTAGGCAAAGTTTCAAGATTTTCTCTCTTGCTTGATTCATTCAAATCTTGAAATAACACAGGTGTGATCCATAACTGAAAATGATTTACTATGGAAAGCAGTGTCTCAGTCCTTGAAGAATATATCTGCCCTCCACCTGAAGAACTGTGACTGTGATCAAGCAAAAATGTATGAATTAGAAGCCAAATATTAATAAGTTTTGCAGAGAGCACATGAGTCTATTTGTGTGTGTGTGTGTGTGTTTGTGTTTGGTATATTTGTTTTATCTGTCTTTATTTAGATAGTTGCATAATTAATTGGCTCTCTAGTGCCTCAGAAACCTAATTGTACTTGAAATGGGAGCTTATTCACGAGAAAGTCTTTAGAAGCTTTCTTCCTCAAGTATCTTCATTTTCACATGCTGCTTTCCAGATTTATGAAGCGATTCCAGACCTATTAGCACAGCCTTCTACAATGGGTAGGCTGTGCTGGCTCCAGGTCTTCCAAATATCTTGATGCTACTCAGAAAAAGGTGATACCTCTTGGCTGTGATTAGAGAAAGCCGAAGCTGGCTGTGCTTTAATCTGCAACACATCTCCTGGGAGGTGGTAAAAACACATCTGTGCTTTTGGACTGTGGGGCAAGGTTTGTGTCTGTGGGGCACGGGATGCTTCCAGCCCCACAGGGATGCTCGGAAGTTGGTTATGGGCAAGGCTGCAGAGGACAGGGTGCTGCCACATTGTGCCCCGTGATGCTCATGTTCATCAAAGCCATGGTAACTCCAGGCTCCATGCTGGGATGTCCAAGTACATCTGTTTAGTGGTGTAGGGCAGCAACATATAACTTTTTTGGAAAGAAATGTGCACATACCCCAGTTTACTGGCTGATGCGAAGGGAGGAGGAGTAGCTGCTTTACTCCTGCCTGGCTGTCCCTCATTGGTACAACTGATCCCTTGAGCAGTGGCTGGTGGTGACAAAAAGTCTGCTGTGTGCCTCACAAACCCAGTCACCACCTCATTGCCTCAGGCTGTTTTGAAGACAATCTATCCACCTATGCCCTGTGGTATCAGCTTTGTTTGGAAAAAAGACTTCAGCCCCTGGAATCGTACTAACAATGGTGGTGTAGAGGATAATTGCAATGACACCATCTTGGCTCCAGTGCATGGTTCCAGGGAAAATGTCCAAGCCCAGGATTCAGACCATTTTAGGACCAGAGACACATTATTTATCAGACTTCCAGCTGATGGAAGATTAAGGAAAATGCGATATTGAGTTTCTTGACCTTCGCTGAATCTCTTGGCTCGTCGCTACATCTGATACTGGCCCCTCTGTGGGCAACAGAGCAGACAGGGGTCAATATCACGGGGTCTGTGCTTTGCCTTTCATGCAAAATTATTTGGTACTCTCCTGATCACTGTAAATCATTAGCAGCAAACAACAAAGTGCCCTATAGATGCCTCAAGTAACAGCAACAGCACAGAGTTAATAGATGAGTGGGTAATAAGTATGAGAAAGATTATGGTGGAAGGCTAAACTTTAATCATCTGCCTGTGACCTCAGAAAGGGGTATTATATATATTTTTAACTTCCACCCCCCCAAGTGGAACATACATTTTCTGAGGCTTCAAGCCCTATCTACCCTTTCTCACCATTGTATTAATTTTGCAACTGGAGATCAGCGTGCACTGATGACGTTGTTTGTCCTGAACGCTGCTGTTACCTTCTCTCATCGTTACCTGTACGCAGAACTTGTGGAGTGGCAGATTCCAGTGCACTCAGTTTTGGTAAGGAAACAGCATTACCTGCCTTCAAAGACTTGCCTTACAGGGAACGGAAATACTACTAATTGAAATGGAAATGATTCTTTATTTCCATTGTCTGAAAGGTTCGATAATGACTTTTTGCTTTGTTAAAAATGGCATGCGACAAATTTGTCTTTGTTGGCAATTCGAGACCTTGTGCCCTCACTTAAGATTTCAAATCTTCAGGGGAATTTGACAAAACTACGGAGAATCAGACTTAACACTACCAACTGAGTAATATAGAGTTACACATCATTCTGAACCTACTTTCCACTCACTAATTTTTGAGCATAGGTAAAAAAACTTTCAGAACATCTCCATTTATAATAATTTTTTTTCTTCCCTCTGTGAATATCTATTAAGAGGATGTAATGAATGCACTGTCTTAGTGCCTAATGTAGATGTCACTTAAAGCCAATGGAGGTATATCCACGCATTGCAGTAGCTTGTGGTTTGAAAGAATCCTGTGCAAAGAGCATATTTTATGGCTCTGCAATACAAATATCCTTAGTTTTAATGGAAGCTTTGCTGGCCCAAAGTAAGGTGGTTTTATTAGTCTGTAGCCTAATGCATTTTGTTAATGAGAATGAAGTTTAGCCTGTCTGTTAAATTTAAAAAGTGTATCTTGAGCTGTGGTAGGTAGCACTGCACAGGGGAAAAAGGATTCTGCAGCAACAACAAAGCCTGCATTTTTTTGCATGGCAATGCTACTTGTTTTCTTTTAAGACAATCAGCTGTTTGATAGAAAACTGGGGTGGTACCAATCATTTGAAAGTACTTTGTTAAAGCCTTTTTTTCAGAAAGGATGAGGGACAGTCTGGAAAGCCAAGAACTGAACCCTAATGCCCCAGTTCTTAAAACACACATGTGAGCAAAAGTAGTTCCAGTGGATCAACGCTGCTTCCTTCACTGACATTGCTGAAGAAGATGTGCATGCTCAGGACTGGCCCTTGGCATTTAGCTTTTTATTGATATCCCAAGTATGAAAAACAATTTAATGTGCCTTTTTGATTTTAGTATGGAAATGAGATTGGATGGTCTTCATCTGGCACCAAGAGAGAGGCAAGATTCCTTATTTCTCCTGATCTCTGCTCACGTAAGTATAGACATTTGAAATCAAGCCATGCACACTATTGCTGGTTGTTTTAAAGCCACCCCATTTGTACCTTTAAATGAAAACCTTTAGAAGAGTCATTATCATTATAGACAGCAGACTCGTTATTTAATTACATCCCAGTGTAGCCTCTGCAATTCAAAAAGTTTACAGGCAGTCTAAGAGCCGAGAAGTTAAATGTATTTTAAAATGTGTACACTGTGGTGCTTCTGAATAATTCTTTGCTACTAGTCAGTGCCAGCTCAGAATTTCACACCCTAGAACAGATTGACTGGTTTGGCTTGTGTAAGAGGTACTCCGCCATCCTGGACTACTTGGTGGGTGGGTGGAGATGGGTGCTTTTGAAAATGCCAATTGGTAGCTAACCATAACAAGTCAGAGTTATGTGTGAGTTGAGAAGGTAGAAACATCTATCTGGAGGAAAATGGATCTACTGAGATGCCTGTGAGGAACGATGAAACTAAAAAGGATGCTTTGCTGATCAGCTATGACCTGGTTTTGAGGCCGTTGACATGGTTTGTGGTGGGGCTTTTGGGGAGCAGCCGTAGGGATGCATGAGCTGGTTGTCTGAATCTGCAGGTAAACCAGACCCACAGCGATGCTGGGTCAGGGGACCACTTACCGTGAGGGAATTGCTCTCCTTGACAGTATTGAATTGTCTGTTGCTCTTCTGCTTTCTAAACAGGAAAAAACCAAAACCAAAACCTACATGGGAAGTCTAGAAGCGGGGAACTTTAATTCAAAGACTTCATATAACACCTCTTTCAGAATACTCAGTCCCATGGTGTAAGATGCTGAGAAAGGTCTACCCTCTTTGAAAGTTAAGCACAATAAAACTCACTGTCTTTCAAAAACTCAATGTCTTTCCATTTGGAGAGGAAACACAGGCTGGTATCTTGTGTTATTTAAGGGCTGACTTAGGTGAGGTTTGGTTTTGGATTGTTTTTGGGTTTGCCAAAAAAGACATCAAACCAAAATGCATCAATTCTTAATTCTTACACTGGAAACACTGTTAGTGGTGCTCTCTCTTGCGAGCGACGTCTTTGAGTTACTACAATATTTAGCAGTTAAAAGACTTACAGGCAAGCTTCACTGTTAGCCTAATGAGCTGACTTCTGTCAAAGTCACCTTAGCCCAAAAGGTCTGGTCAGAAATGTCTGCAATCCTCCCAGGTCTTGGGAAGACAGGCTGCTTGAGATCCTATAGGGCACTGCTGGCAGCACACAGCACATTCCTGGGTTTACAGGCCCTACATCATATTTCAGGCAGCTCTTGTTTCTGCGGCTATGACCTGTTGCTGAGAGTCAAGCCACTATGTAAACATGAAGGACTTCAAACTCGCAGTGTGCTGCTTTCCAGAGCAAGTGGTCATTTGTTCCAGTTTCCCATGACCACATTACTGCTTGGGTTTGCTGTTCAGAAAAAATACATCAATTTGCAGCATTAATGCTAGACAGAGAAGAGGGGTTGGAAATATGGGCTGCATTAGTACATATTATTAAATGTGCCAAGAGGATAATGTTACCTTATCCCCGGTTTCAGCACTTTAAAACGCTCTCCTTATTAAAATAAAAAATGTTCAAACATTCGAACTTGTGTAGCCAAAATCCAACTTAGGAAATACATTATTTAGCTATTAGCAAGACGATCTGACTTTTAAACTCCATCCATGATACCAATTTCTCCACTGACGCTGTTCAAAATCATTTATTTTTCATTGCATTTATAACTCTATCCAGAAAGAGAAAGGAAAAGCAGTATCAGGGAGTGATTTACATTATGCTGGATTTTACTGCAGCTTGGCATTGTGAATGAATCTTTGGAATACTTCAAAAATACATAAGGAAAAAGTCAGTTTCTAATTTGCTGAAGAAAATATTCTGACATAGTGATAAGTGAGGTAACCAAAAAATCACGGCTTAAAAAACATTCTGAGCAATTGCTGTTTCAGCTGTCCCAATCCACAAGCTGGTATTAAAACAGACTGGTAGTAAAAAATGCTCACAGCCTTTTCCTACCTGAGAATATTAACTCTCACTCGGCGGCTGTTACACAGAATTAATGTGGACATTTTCAGTCGTATGCATTAGTACAGCTTTTGTTTGCAGAACCAGAGATTAGCATTTAGTAGTGTGCAGCAATAAAATAGGGACTGATTTGACACCTTTAATTCACATGTAAATACAAGGCAACTGCACTGAAGTTAGTGAGGTTTCTTCAGATTTGTATCACCACTGCTAAAAATAGAAACTGCCTGTCTATTTTTAGATAACCCAGAGCTGTTATACATTGGAACCTTGCAACCGCGTTACCTACTCTGGCGTCTTCATGAAAAACCTCAACCATGTTTGGAAATACATGATTAATTTTAATACGGTTTGGAAACCTTCTTTACATGCAAATATGCCACAGACTTCAGGAGTCTGTCTACTGCTGCATCTAACTGATGATGGATGAAAGTCCTTTCTCTCTACAGAACCTTTAAGACAAGACCTGTTTATGCCACATAAATTAATTTTTCAGACCACACTCATAGAGTACCTAAATATTTAATATATCTCACTTTTTTTAACTGATGGGAGATGTGTTGATTTTGCTGGTTCTTTTTGTCCCAGCTTCCTCAAAAGACAGCAAACTCATTCCTCAGCCAGAACTAGGAAAACCAGAGGTGTTAGCAACAAAGCCGGATGGAAATATTTTTCCTTCTCAGTAGTCTGACTTGTACAGCAAGAAGAAAGAAGCAAGTGATGCTATGGTAAGGGAACGCCCCTATTCACAGGGGATCCCACCAGTGTGAATCCATCCGAGTGTACCCAGACAGAGCCAGTGGTCAGGGCAGCCAAGCTTCCCAGGCCTAGCAATTAAGTATAAAAAGCCTGTCTTTATCCGAACAGTCTGTCTATATTTTGGAAATTTCCACCACACTTCCTTCTGAAGTCCTGCTTTTCTTAAAGTGCACAGTAGCATGATCACCGCTCTTGGCCACTCCCAGTGGCCTCTTGGCCACGTTGCTGGCCCATGGTGACCTTGGTGTCCCCCAGCACTCCCAGGTTCTTCTCCCTGGAGCTGCTCCCAGTAGGTCCCCCCTCCCCTGTACTGGTCCAGGGGGTTGTT
>WTSP01025257.1:0-11642 GCA_025331215.1 Actenoides lindsayi | reverse complement strand
GGTGTATACACTTAAATTAAAATTTTTTTCCTCCCTTCAAAAGTGGGGTTGGAATTTTTATTTTTTTAAAAAAAAAAAAAAAAAAAAAAAAAAAAGAAAAAAAAAAAAAAGAAGAAATTCCTCCAAATTTTCCATTGTCTGCCAGAGATCAGCTGTTGTCAGTGAAAGTTTGACAAGGATGATGGTGGCTGTGGGTGGCACAGCCAGGATTTGGTGCTACCCCAGTGTTACTTGTAATCTGAGAAAACTTGAGCTTTTAAGATGTTGGTGCCTTTTGTTGGGGCTTTGGTCAGACATTCCAGGAATAGCGGGGAAGCTCCAGTGCTGATCCTGGAAGTGGCAGTGAGGGAGAGATGAAAAAAAGGAGGAAAATAAAAATTGCAAAAAAAAAAAAAAGTGAAAAGGACACTGGAACCCAGTGAAATGTTATTAAATCGGCAGCACCACAATCCCCAGTTTTTCTGAAATCATGAACCAGATCCTCAAAAGTGATGATGGCTTCAGAATAAAAAAAAAAGACCAAAACAAAAACAGCCAAATAAAAACGAGAGACAGAAACCCTATCATGTGCATGTCAAAGCCAGAAATGACAGTATTTCATTCCATTCATCCATCATTTTTCCATTTGACTTCTGTTTTTTAATTTGTTAGGACTCTTGATTTTTTCAGTACTTATAAAGGACCAGGTCTTAAAAATACTGGATCTAATTGCCTGAGAGAAAGAGTGAAGATTTTATGGAAACCACCAAATATCCTGTGACTGGTAATAAAATTGCAAGTGCTGGTTTGGATAGGCTTATTATTATATTAACTCAGTTAAAATAATTCAATAAATTAAGAGCTTCTAAAAATTTGATTAGTGTTGTATATGACTGCAAGGAAAACTTTCTATCCTCAATCTGGTTCTCAGCCAAAGTTGTGATTAGCAACTTCTTTTATCATTCAGCCATTGAAGAGAGGGAAATATCGAGGATTCAAGTGCATCCTACCTTCTACAGATGAAATGAAGCAGACAGAAAGAAAAAAAAATTATTACCTACAGCAGAATAAAATTAAATTACTCAATGTGTGTGGTAACTCTTATGTGGTATCTATTAAAAATTGTAATTTTGAAATGTTTTATGCAGATGCTTGTCTGTATATCTTAAAATAATTTCATTAAAACCACCTAAACTTTAATGTGTTGTGGGACATCTTCAAAACCTGAGAGGTTCAAGGCCTCAAAGCTGGCCATCAAGCACAGGAGGCAAGGGAGGCTTCACAACACACATGCCAAGCCTGGAGTAAAAGGTGCTTTAAGAGACATAAGCTTACAATATGAGATTTTTAAACACTATTTTCAGACATATTTTTTGTACTTCCTACATCTTGTAAAGAGAAGTAAACTGGGAGAAGAGGAAACAAAGGTAAGTCAAATGCATATATTTTTGAAATTTAAGTAAATAAAATGATATCTGAACTTCACACTCTTCAGGTAGTAGGTTCCTCTGCTGCCGTAGGTTTCCCTCCTCAGAATATACACCTAACTAAAGCATCTCCTAGCAAATATGCAGGAAAAAGAAAAAAATAAATAAATTCCCATGTTATTAACATGATAATGAGCTTCAAACTTGTGCGTCTTAATCAGTAACACAGACAATTTAATTTATAGGCATGTAAGGACAAGTTATCCCCTCTCGCAAGTAGGCAAAGGAGAAGTGGAGATGGCATCTGAGGGACTTTGCTCACAGTCAACCAGTTTGATGTGTGGTCCATTTGTGACTGCGTGACTGTGCAGAAAAAGCCAGAAAAAGGTGTTAAGAAGACAGTTCTGCTCTGACTGAGCCTACCTGTTAATTCTTAGAAGGCAAGTCTTCCTGCGGCCGTGTCTCAGTTAATCCTCTGGTGAAATCCCTGCGTGCCCTACTAAACTGGACCCTACTAGTGGGCCAGGTCATGTGCACCCACCTTCTCTATTCCCTTTCCACTCCATTGCTCCTCACTCAGACATACCCTTCACCCAAAAAGCAAACCATCCTAGTATAGTTAAGGCAAAGAACAGACACCGACCAAATGCACACTCTGTGTATTATATTAGGGAGGTCCTCCTTATATTAGGAGGACCAGTGTGTTGTTCGGAATATTGTCTGAATACAGCTCTCAAGGAGTCCAAAATGGAGAAAAGTTGGATACTTTTGGCTAATGTCTTCCTCCTGTGACAGACATATTTCTGGCAGTTGAGCCGAGCTCTGCTCAACACACCAGTGGATGGACCACTGTGTGGTCTTGATTTTGTCCTCACGCTTGCACTGATGGCCCTCATTGAGTTGACCCTGAATCTCCCAGAAGAGCTTGTTTCTGGAGGAAACAGAAGGAACAGCAATTAAGAAGACAGAGATGTGAGATATCGAATAAAGAAAGTAGATGAAATAATGAAGAGAGGGTTTTTTTGTGTGTTTGTTTTTTTCCTGGTTAAAAATGTACCCAAAAACTACCTTGCTAAGGAAATTACTTTCCTGGGTGATACCTTCCACCTATGGACGGGAAGAAGGGAGAAGTGAGGGACAGCAGCTCTAGCAGCTTGGGATCAGGGACCAAACACCTCATGGGGCCAAACATTCCTGATGTCTCTTGGAGCTGCACCCCTCCACCTCGTTCCTGGCACTGCTGCCAGGGAAGGAATGGGGCTGGATGGTTTAGATCTAGATCCTGGAACTGAAAAATCCTTGTTGGTCTCCTGGAGTGGCTAAAGGGAGTGAGCATCAAATATATCAAAGGATGTTGAAGATAATTCAGACTTCCAGCAGTTACTGTACTCATTTTAATAATTTTACAGTGTGTCATTTGCACAGCACTGCCCTAAAGAAATGTAGCAGTTCTTGCTGTTTTTTTACAGTCGTCTCCTAAGCCCTGCTAGTTTTCCATATCACAACTGCAGCTAGCTACTGTGAAAAACAACACCTTCTTTTCCTCTTTTCCAGTGGTTTGGGATATGACAAAAAAACCCAAACAAACAACAAAAAAACCAAAAACCCAAGGAAAACTATACTGCTAGTAACTGTGACCTACAACTGGAGCTGGTGCCAGAAGCTGAAACCAGTATTTCTTTAAGTTATGAAATGCTTCACATAGCCTAATGCCACAGCAATGACCCTACTGGGTCTTTTTTTCTGAACAAGTTTAAAATAAATAATAATAATAATAATAAATGATAATAATAAAAAAGAACAAAAAAAAGAGGGGCAAAATAAAGGGAAGAAAACCATTTGATGATTTAAGCATCGAATTACTAAAGAATAGAAATGGCATTTTCTGACTTAGATGTTTAAGAAAGGTTCATGAAAGAGATGAATATTAAGCCAAACATTTGTTTGGCTTTGCTGCAGCCGGCTGCAGGAATGTAAACTTTTTTTTTCAATGACTTCAGCTCCTAATTTAAAAGCTAGGATTTTTAGCAGTGAGCAAGAGACTATATTTGGCCAAAAAATTCTGCTGGCTTTACTTAGTTACCCGGCACATTCAAAACAATACTCCTTTATCAAAAAACAATAGTCTGCTTTATTCACAGCACATGTAGAAGTTGGACCATCCACCAAATTCCACTTTCTTCTCTTGCAATATGTCTGTTGCTGGCTAATGAGCTGCGACAGTGCCTGTGCTTCATTTTCAGCAAATTAAATTTATGCCTCACAGGAATTGTGGTCTGGTCATGGCACTGCTCCTAGGTATGGGTGGGGTTTGTTTCTTCAACCAGCTCTCGGTTAGCCGCATGGGTACGTGCTGTCGCACCACACAACAAAATCTTCTCTATAATAACTGGTTTAAGTAGCCATCCACCCCACAAAAGTGGATCCCATTTAATTTACTTTGTGTTTACAGCGCTCCCTTTCAAACTGTATTGTTGGCACAGATGGGTATTTATACAACTTTTATTTTAAACTATTTATTTAGAGTTGGGACTTCAGTAACACTCGCTGTCAGATTTATAGCACACGGTTTAAAACCAAGGTTCTAAAAATGTAGTATTTCAAAGAAGAGGAAGCAGACAATGAACTTATGGACTCAGGGGTCTATTCTGCTCTGGAAGTGATGGGAGTTGTGTAGGGTGCTGAGGAAAGAGTCATCCCCATGAAGCAGAGTGTATGCATCTGTGTTGATGTGATTGCGCTTAATCAAAACCCGTCGTGATCACACGCACTCTTCAGACCTAATGTAAAACCAACAGGCTGCTGGGGGAAGGTAGACTTTGAATCTTGGATAGCTGTGCTCCCATGGCAGAGGCAGATCTGATGGGATATGCTTTGTCCATGGGTAGTCTTAGATGTGGTGTTGAAATTGGAAAGAAATGAACAAAATGAGGTGCACAAAACAACAAAAAAAAAGGATATGTTTTTTGCTCAGGTGCTGAAAACAGGGTTAATCCAGAAATGGTTTTCAAAAAAAATCTTCTTTCTCCAAAAACTGCAGGAGAAAACCATCGTTGACTTTCCAGTAAGAACTTTCAGGCTTGGTATAGGACAGCGGGAAGCATGATTTGTTCAGCTATAAAAAAAAAGATTCTTCATAAGAATGGATATTATGAAGAAAGCATTTACTCTTGGTGCCCCCATTCTTCATGGCCAGCAGAAGAATGAATGGCAATGTGTAGGGGGCACACAGAATACTTTATGTCTACAGGAACAGAAGTTCAGTGACGACAAAACTTGGCCAAAAAGAAGTGGGTTCATCTCTTTTACAATCCCATGTCATGTCTCTTCTCTTCCCCCTCGGAAAAACACTATCTCAAAGCTTTAGTTTAGAAAGCTGCTGGTGTATACATCCCAACCCTCCCAAAAGTAATTAAACAAAGTGGAAAAATAATGAAGGAAACAAAATCGTTAAGGGTTTGATTTTTCAGGCTTCTTGCAAGTTACAGTAACAACCATAAAATCACTTGGCAAAACTGTAGCTCTCCCTTTCTCCTGAGATTACAAAATTAAAATTTTAATTTTTACAGTATCCCTGTGAAATAACTGGGAAACAGGTGAAATGAAATAACCACTCTGTACTCAGGAATTCAGTGATGAAATCAACAGTAGATTTCAGCACTCTTGACTCTCCAAAGCATGCTGTAACTGCTAGCTCTTTAGCCTTCAAAGAGCTTACACTCTTGACGATACTTGTTACAAACTGTTCTGCATAAATTGGATTATTTGTAGCGTGGTAACAGTTAAAGACTTGAGAAAAGCTGGAAGGAGACAAGTCAACCTCTTCTCTCTCACTTCTCTGGTACTAAATGCAAAGAAACACTTCAATAAAATAATTAAAAAAATGACAGAAAATAAATATGTACATGCCAACATATATATGCATGTGCATATATATGTATAAAAGAGTTCTGTCTTGAAACCTAACAATAATTTCCACTATATAACTCCACAATATTATCCACATTCAAATAGCTGTCCTTGATGTCTTGTCTTTATATAAAGCAAAAGAAACTGGATGGAAAAAAAAAACAAACCACAGGTAGCCAAAGTTGTCCTTTCAAAGGCAATTATTTTAGCTGGTGAGTAGAAACGGGGAGTGAGCTTGGAAAATGCAGTATCATCTTTATAGCCCAGGCTGTAGAGTGGGGTGGTCACACAGACGACATCAGTGGTTCTGAGCGGTGCAAAACGCTCTGTAACACAGGAATATTGTTTTATCCAGGCTGAGAGCAGGCAGAGGACTGGAGCAGGGGCCCCAGTGATCTGCTCGGCTCTGCAGCGTATACGTTTGCGGATGCTGTCCTGACTTACTGCCCTGGCCACCCCAACAGCCACCTCTCCTTCTCGGCAGCCAGTGGGGAGAAGAGGTGAATTTTACTCATGCAGAATATAACTACATGCTTACACCTGGCAGCACAGTTCTCTCATTGAAAAGTT
This sequence comes from Actenoides lindsayi, assembly GCA_025331215.1. Classification (NCBI taxonomy): domain Eukaryota; kingdom Metazoa; phylum Chordata; class Aves; order Coraciiformes; family Alcedinidae; genus Actenoides; species Actenoides lindsayi. The sequence continues at coordinate 5,757 of WTSP01025257.1, read as the reverse complement.
AGTGAAAACATGATGAAGTAATTAATGATTTGTAATGAGATTATAGTACTGGTGGAGGTAATATAATCAATTGATAATTGATCTGTATGGGACTTTTCATTACTTGTTTTCTAGGTCTCTGCAGAGGAGGAAGGTAATATTATCCTAACCACATAATCAGACACCTTCCAGGAGTTATTTACGGGATGTTCCTGTCTCAGAGCTAGTGCTTACCTCACTTGGATATTACAAAGTCACGCAGTTAATTTTTGTTTCCACATGACTTTGACGATACCAAGGCTTTACAGAAGTGCAAAACCTTATTGCTATTAGTTCGTCAGCGTTTACAATGAGCCCTCCTCTTTCTGTGAAAGCACCAAATGTGAAAGTACTGATATACATGTGGCAAAGATGCAAAGGTGCAAGAATGCAGACATGATGCAAAGAGCGTAATTTGGATGGTAGTAAGATTATGGGGTCTTTTAGTTGTTGTTGTTATTTGTGTGGTTGGCTGGATTTTTTTTTTGTGATTTTGGTTTTTTATTTTTAATTTTCTTTGTTTTCGGTTTGTTTGCTTGATTTGTTTCGTTTTTGTTGTTGTTGTTTTGTTTTGTTTTGTTCTGTTTTCAGGTTACCTTTTCCTGTCTAATTATTAGAAGTAGCTGCATTACTACTCATTTTCTTGTGCTGTGTCAAGGCCGTGCCTGTGATGCTGCTCAAGCCAGTTATGAAACATCAGTAAGGTGGAATCCAATTGCCCGAGCTGGGAGTGGAGTTTCAAGTGGTTGCAGGCAAGTGCAGGTGGTCAACGCCAAAGAAAGTGTCATTGTCAAGCATTTTACCTCATTTAGAAGTGGTACAAGAAAGCCATTACGGTAACGAATCCCTCAGCCCTTATGGCCACGAAGTAGGGAGGGCACCACCGAGCAGGTTTGCAGGAAATTAATTGTCTGCTGGCAGGCAATTCATTATAGGCAGTGAGGAGAGGGGGTGTATTCTCCCCCCTCCCTTTTTTTTTTTTTTTTTTTTTTTTTTCCCTTTTAAATAGGAATGAATCAAACGAAGGTGTTAGTGTAAACTGATTTGTAATAACAGTACAGAGATTTCTGCAAATGCGTATGCGTTGCTTTGGTGTTATTCTGCACTCACTCTTTTTTCAGGTGGTATAAACTGCGTATGTGAAATACAGTTGTGCCTGGAATAGTCTCATATTCCTCATAATGGTTTTTAGTGGTGACTATAGCGGGCTTTAAGCTGGGCTGTCCTGCAGAAATGGGCCAGTGTTGGCTCCAGCCCAAAAATAATAGGAAGCTGAATTTGCCGTTTTTGCTTGCATTGCCCTGTGTGATATAGTACACAATTTAGGATGCTGGCATCTAAAAATAGACCTGGATTTTTTCCAAGAGAGTTGGAAAGTAGTACCCCTGTTAAAATGTCTTTCTAGAGTATAAAGTAAAGGTAAACATTCAAGTAGAGCTCTTTGTATATATTTTCTAGTAGAGTCGAAGGGATTCAGTTCTCAGAATGACAAAAAAAACCCCAAACTATCAAAAAACAAACCAAAACAAAATCCAGAGAAACGAACAGTATAATTCTTGCTTCCAACTTTATTTTTGGACAATTTTGTACGCAAGCTTTTTACTCAATTTGGGGTTTATTTAAAAGCCAACAAAACCAGTTTTTTTAGAAGATGCCATGCTGCAATAAAAAAAAAAATAATTTCCATGCAGACTTTCAATTGTGAAATTATTTTATGTCAAAAGCTAGGAAATGAAATACTTCTAAATATAGTGCATTGGAATTTTCTTATCAGTTAATTTTTTAGAAGCTCTACACTTAAGAGCACCATAGTAACAGCTCTGCAAGCTGATTCTTCATTACAGTTATCCACCGAGAGCTTCACTGAAGACATTTCCTCTGGGATCAGAGAGACTAAAAATCAATTCTGATAATATTAGAACAAATTTAAAGAGCAAAAAGCCATAGAAAGTATGTGATGAATAAATAGGGAGATCTTTATTCCCTGGGTAATCTTTTTTGCCTCTTTTCTTCTTTGTTGTGCTGTAAACAAATACTTTCGGGTTGGAAATGTTAACAACATTTCTTCAAAAGATTTTGTGAAGCTGGGGCCGATACCATTCACTCTGAGTTACGCAAGTATTTAAGGTGCACAAGCACTTAAGTTACTGAGCTACTAGTATTTGCCCAGAGAGGTGATGGAGGACCCATCCTTGGAATTTTTTAAGCCCAGGCTGGCTGGGGCTCTGAGCAACCTGCTCTAGTGGGAGATGTCCCTGCCCATGGCAGGGGGATTGGAACTGGATGATCTTTAAGGTCCCTTCCAACCCTGACAATTCTGTGATTCTATATTTACAAAGCAGACTGTGAGAAGGCCAAAGTAATGAAGATATCTTTGCCAATCTTTGATGGATTGAACATGTCTGCCTGGTGTACATCTTCCTCGTCCACTCCAACCTGTGCTGGGGGGTGAATCAGGATACCATTTACCTTCCTGCTAAAAAGCCCAAAGATTATGATGAAGAAGGCAGCATGCTGAGCAGAACTCCAGCCATAGCTCCAGCCCCACAGTCTACCGAAGAGGGACTCTCCATTTTGCATGGCTGATGTGACCTCACCCTGCTGCCTCCTACTCCAACACCAAGAAAGGCTACCCAAGGGTTTTGGTTTAGCTTACTGCATTCATTAAATGAGATTTAGGTTGTCTTAATTATATGCTATCAACAATTAAGCAATGTATCGTGTGCTGCAGACCAGCTCAGTGGTCCTGGAAGAGGGCCAGGAGAAGTGTCATGCTGCACGCTACCTTGCCGTCAGCTGCGGCTCTCCTTTTGCCGTAGAAGCAGCAGCTGTGCTGGACAAAATAATCTGAGCTCTCACATGCACTTTTCCTGTAGGGCACAGCTCACACCAAATACCATTTCTGCCGCACCTGAGTGTGGTCACGCGGGAAACGAAAAACGAAATGAAAAGTTTTATGAAAATATAACCTTGACTCATCCTTCTGTGACTTTGAGATGTGGTCTTCCACCCTGCCGCACGCGCTTAGTCCAGAGTGGTGGCCAGAAAAGGCCTGCCAGCTTCAGAATTCTCTGGGAGACAGTGACATGTCTCAGCCTCTCTGCATGTCCCGGTATCGACGGCACAACACCAGTGCTGGTGTCAGCACTTCCGATGGTAGATCTGAAGAAGCAAGGAGAAGGATGGTTGTCACTTGTCTCGCGTTCACCAAATTTTTCCTTCCTTCACTTTTTAACTCTTGTGGCTGAAGGGAGAGTCATGTAGGGTCTTCCTGGGGAACTCCAATTGATAGAGAGCTGGAGGCTGTGGCGACTGGAGCTGAGGCAGGGCACGGCTGGCTTGGGGTGCACGGAGGATGCAACTTGCCAGCTGCGGGCAGCCAACTTGCTGTGATCCCCGTGCAATTGTTTCTGGAAGTACAACTGGCTTCAGAGGGAGAACAACAGAGTCCTTTGTATCCCTGCGTGTGAAATCCACGTGCCCACTCTGGCCCCGGGCCATGGCTTGGCAGGATAGCTGGAGAACCTTGCGGGCTGGCTCTGAGGCATCACAGAGCATAAACTCACTCACTTTTGTCCAAGAAATGTTTACAGGTTAACTTTGCAAGCCGATGTATCACCTGCCAAAGCACTCTACATTTCTGCCAGAGCAGATATTATCTTTCCTGAAGCTTACCTAAATCTGGCGTAAAGAAATAACATTTTCAGTCCATAGCATGGTTAAAAAGCAGATATCAGCACAACTCCAGCGAGGTGGAACGCAGCGTGCAGGGGTATAGGACATGAGTCTCTGAGGCTGGCTTTGTTGCTAGACAAAATAGCCCACCTGCTTGTACAAAATACTCCAGCAAATCACATAAGCCCTGTGGCATCGTTGTTTGTGCAAGTGAAATGATGTCGAAGGCAGTCTGGTATCGCCTGCTATGGTGAAGCCCTATGCACCTGGTGACTGCAGAATGAGGGAGGTTTGGGTTATATACTGCAGACTGGTTGGATGGTTTTAGCAGCATGGTGCCTGAACCCAAGGGTGCTGTACGTGATGCTTGTGCCTGGGAGGTGCTTTGCCCCCTGCAGTCAATGGTTCTTGCTCTACTGAATACGTGGTCAAGAGAAAGATCAAACTGATCAAATTCGGATCAAACTGATCAAATTCTGATCAAACACAGAAGTAGAAGGTGACGATAAAATCTGCGTGAAGTGCATTTTGTCTAACGCACTGTCTTATGAATAAAAGAATAATGTTGAGATGGTTATCCCTGTAAGGACTGCAGAAATCGCTGCGTTATGTGGAGGGATATGAGCGTGTGTGTGGGGTGTGTGCAAAGAGGATGGGACGGGCAGGAAGGAGCAGAGGAAAGGTACTTTTGGGAGACAAGAAGGAAGAGAAAGTGAAGTGAGTTAGAAAAGGCAGGTTAGACTGTCCCCTTCAAGGGGTGGAATGATATTCTGTAAGAGGAGGAAACATTAAAGATGAGTGCAAGGTTTCTGAAATGGGAGTATACAAAATTTAGAATCTAAGAAAAGATCTTAAAGGGAAGTTATAGATGTCATACATAATTTTATTTTAACATTGTTTTCTATCAGTTGGAGTAGTGAAGAATTAGATCTGAATTTTAAACCTTGCTGTTAGCTTAGTCTCCATATAACCTCTTATGAAGAGAGAGATATTAATACTTCTAATTTCTGTACTGTACTTGGAAATATAAGCTATATCTGGTGAGATATTGCCATAATTAAACAAAATACCCAACACATAACAACAGTTACACCCTCAGTTCAAGACCAGAACGACCAGAACGGCCTTCAAATGACACAAGAGTGATACTTCCTAGTCATTAAATTTGATTTTTCAGGCCATCACTTTCCTCATCGGGAGATCTCAAAAGACTCAAGTTGCTTTAAAAAGGAATGAATGAGGATTTAGAATTGTACCACAATGTATTGCAGTAAATACTGTCAAACAAATATATGGAAATGAGGAAAAAAAAATAATAGTAAGATGTGGGATTGGCCCAAGTCACAATTCTTTGCTCTAAATCCCATTTTTAGTCCTTGACACAAATAAAGGTGTAGTAATACCTCATGTGAGCCCACAGAGGTGGTTAAGTAATGTTATTTTGAGACACATGTTCAGTACACGCAACTAAGTACCCTGAGCAGTTTTCCAGAATTATACACAGGGAATTAGTAATTTCTGGGCAACAAAAACTTACCAGGGGCAGGACGATGCCAGCACTTTCACCACAAAATCATCATTGTTCAGCAGACAGAGAAAAAGCTCGAGTCATTTGAGTCCATGGGAGTGGCAACCATGCAAGATGGAAAAAGAAGAGAATATCCAGCCACTTTCTTGGTTAGAAATGTTGGTGCCAAAGAAAAGGGAATTTTGCCACTTTGACAACTCATCACACAGTTTTAAAGGCCTTGAAAACAAAAGCCGGTGTTGGCCATCTTCATAACCCAAGCCTACAGAATAGAAAACTGAGTGCAGCTCCATCATCACTGGGGAGACTGCACCTCAGAAACTGGGTTCAGTTTTGGGCCCCTCACTCCCAGAAGGACATTGAGGGGCTGGAACATGGCCAGAGAAAGGCAACGGAGCTGAGGAAGGGGCTGGAGCACAAGTGTGGTGAGGAGAGGCTGAGGGACCTGGGGTTGTTCAGCCTGGAGCAAAGGAGGCTGAGGGGAGACCTTCTGGCTCTCAACAGCTCCCTGACAGGAGGCTTGAGCCAGGTGGGCT
>WTSP01025256.1:3778-26800 GCA_025331215.1 Actenoides lindsayi | reverse complement strand
GGGGGGGGGGGGGGGGGGGGGGAGGAGGAGGTGTGTGTGTTAAAAAAGGCTAGTACTCAGTCACAGCTTCTGTCCACCACTGGAACTGTATGAAGGTGCCTGAAGTAGCCATGCATGTACTCTCACAGTGAGACCTGTTTCCATTGCCACAATGAGGAAGGAGGGGTTTAGTTGCAGGTGAAAGTGCTGTTCTTTCTGTTAATGTGAACAGTCTGATCATTTTTATTGCTCCTTGTCTGAGGTGGTGGTGTATTTCTTCCCAAATAGCTGTAAAATCTTTATGAGATCCTCACTTGCAACATATTTTCTTCATGCCATATATTTTGCATTCCACACTTAGTAATGTTTTTCTCACTGCTGGTTCTTTTATAACGCTTCCCATTGTTCTCACCTTTAAGATACATCAATCCTGTGCAGAACTACAATCAGTAGAGAAGCATCATAATGAATGAGTTGAGTACTAACACTTTGGCTATAGGTACCTGAAGTTTCTGCCACTGCCTGTAGTTGTTTTTATTTTTTAAACGTTTCTGTTCTGTTGTCACATCTTCTGTGTTGTTCCTTCATAGTTAATATGATGATGTTAAAAACAACTCCGATAAACAGGAATGGTCCCAGCACTGTTTAGAGCATCATGATGGTTGTCTCAGAGAGCCTATAGAAGACCCTCAATCTAAGTGGATGGTTACTTGGGAATCCAGGGTTTGTTTGAATGTAAAGTTTCCCTCTTGAGCTTTTTAGTCAAACTCTGGTGTAGCCAAATGCATAAGAAAGAGCTGTCTGGCTACTCCAAACCTGAAGGTACTACAAAAAAAAAAGCACCGACTGTATGCCAGAAATGTGTTATCCCAGTATCCACAGGGAGATGCGGAGGAAGAAGAGTCATTCCCACTGCAGACCAGCTTCCCTGACCTGGCACACCCTGAGCAGAGAGCATGGAACAGGTTCCTAGGATGATGTGTGCATGTGTTTGTGCATCATTGATGTACGTCAGTGTTTTTTCTGCTTTTTGCCAGCAGGCAGTCAGGTACTCTCTTTTGCAAGGTTTCTTCCAGATAGTAGGAAATTCTCTATCATGTCACTGCTTTGGACATTCCCAAAGAAAACTGAATGCCATCCCATGGACTTCTGCGGGACCAGGCTGGATTTAATGCAACTTTCTCTGTATGTATTTGCTTCTCTACTCCAGAATGATAGTTGAGCACTTGTGAAAATTTTGGGAGGCAGGAAGACAAAAAAGAGAAAAAACTGCCACAGCTGGTGTCAACATCAATGCCATTTGAGTAGTGAGGTCAGACAAGCACCTGCTTACAGACAAAACCCATAGTTTTGGGAGAAAAACCCAAAACATTACTGCTTTCCTGGCATCGTAGTGCCCTCTGCATTACATAATTTCCCCCATGCTTCTGCAGCAAATATAAAATTATTATAGGCTGTGTGCAACCTTTGCACTGTTTGGTTGGCTTCAAAAGGCCATTTGGTGTAAATGCTCAATAAAGTTAAATAAAGACTGTTTAAGTTTCAGGGGAAGTCTTCAATTTACACAGGATTAGGAAGGCACCCCCACATCACATCACATCACCCTGGCAAGGTCATATGGTTTTTGCTGCTTGTTCCCTTCTGCTCCCTCTGACTTAGACACGTGGGTAAAAGAGGAGGGGGAAGAGTGAGAAATCATGGGTGCTTATCAAAGTTAAATGATAAGGATGGTGTGAAAAACAGGAAAAGACCAAATAAGCAAACTAAGGAAAGGCCACAACAGCATCTGTGTAAGAGATAATTCACCCAATTTGTCCAGCTAAACAATTCTGTCAAGTTTACTGAGGGCTGCAAAATTGGCAAACTGCCTCATCTCCTCTTAGAAGCGCAGCGGCAGCGTGGGCTTAACCCTTCTGTTTGCTGATTAGAGAACTGATTTTGCAAACCCTTACTCAAGGCAGCTGGGATAACCTTACTGAAATTATTGGCTTTAATAGGGATTTCTGGTACAAACAACCCTGAGCTGGGCGGGAGTTGCCTTGCCAGCTGCAGTCATGACAACTGCGTTTCTCAAAGTCTGTGGGCTCACTAGTGCCTTTAGGCACTGCCTGAAGCTTCACAGCAGAAGATGCAGATTGTCAGGGACGCATCTGAGGGATGCCACCCTGAAAGAGATGTGAGTCCCTCAGAGAATCCAGACCTTGTGCAGAGCTCCCTCCCTAGCTTTCATCAGAAGTGAAAACCTCCTCAGGGTCTGTGTTTGCACAACTGGCTTTGTAGCTCCCCAGCAGCTGTAAAACCCACACCTGTTGATCAAGCCCTCTGTGGCTGTAACTCTGAGCAGCAGGCTGCTGATCTCTCCAAGAACTTTCTTTTCTTCACAGTGTTAGCTCACTGGCACGCATATGTGTGTGTATGTGTGTGGTGTGTGTGTAACAAATAATGGATTCCTTTAAAGATGCTTCTTGTTGAAATGTGCCTTAAGACATTCCATAATGACAAAAAAACCCAAACCACCTAGGCACTTCTTTGTGCCTAGGCACAGCGCTGAGCGATGGGGAAGCCCTGGGGGAGGTCACACACCTCACTCCCTCTTTGTTTCAGTAAGGGATGCCTTAGGTGTCAGCTGTGCTATCCACTTTCTGAGTCAAATACCCTGATAAGGGTGTGTGCATGAATGGAGATAAGACTCTTCTGTATAAAGGAGGTATTCACCAGCTTGTTCTTATGCATTTGAGCTCAAGAATAGGTATTCAGCAGGCTTAAAAGCTGCAATATAGTCTAAATTACAACTAAGCTCTCTCCAGAATGATATCAGAAAAAAAATACAAATAAATGTCTTAGAAGGCTAAATAATGCTGAAATTTGGCAAGATTAGGCTCACATAGGCGGTTGTGTTGGCAGAAGGGAAATGGCTGTAAAATGCTGACACATGAGATAAAGTACAAGAGAGAATGGCATTCACCCAAGGTCATGGTTTTAGAAGGAAATAGATGAACTGGATGTGTGGCTTTTTGTTCCAGGGAGCCTTTAAATAATGCAATGCTGGATGTTTTCCTGGTAAGGTAATATAGAAGAAGCAATAGAGAAAACAGACATATACATATGACAAATGTTTTTTGTCATGTTCCAGAAGTAATCTAAGAACGGAAGAATTTACACATCTGCTCAATAAAAATTAAGTCCAATATTTATAAAAGCTATTTTTAAAAACACAAGTTCCCTTTAACAACACACTCAAGAAACTCACAAGGACTAATGCTGCTGTCAGGTTATTGCCATTGTACGAAGTAGTCTGTCTTGGAGCAAGCTCAAATATTTTTAACATGGCGCTGGATAGCAGTGTTTAGGTATATCCTATGAAAAAAAGAGTAAAGATAGCTCAGGGCTTATTATGCAATCCTGGGCTCCAAAACTGTGATGTGTTTTCCTGCTCTATTATGCACTCTCTGAGTCCTTTCTGAGTTTCAATTTCTTGCTATTAGGTATAGACTCCAGCACTGCTCCAGCCTGTCACAGTCAGACAGAAGGGTGTTACTGGGAAAGGAATGTCTCTGAGGAAACAGAACATCATTTTTGCACCACCAGAGCTTCTTGAAACATCCTTTAGACAAGCTGCTTTAAATACATCAGAGCTCTGTGATGAGGAGGAAGAAAGTTGAAATTTTTCTCTCATGTTTGCAAGCCTGGAGAATAAGTAGATATCAGCTGTAACTCTTAGAGATGGTGTGGCTAACCACTGTTGTGTAAATCTCCAGGAAAGATCCCAAAGTGTAAAAAAATGGAGACACAATCATAACATGTTGGACAGAACTTAGATTTTTCTGTGTTTGTGTGACTGAAGCCTTGTGTACTCCTATCCCTTGACAAAGAAGTATGGCAAAAAATGCATTTTTGCTTTTTATTAAAAGTACTGAAAATGAAGGCAAAGCAACCTGATGCATTTGAAAGGTAAATTATTAAATAAGGCTCATCAGATAGCTTGCCTTCTGTATTTTAAAAGGGTTTTTATGTAAGGTTTTTATGTTGGGCTCATACACAGTTAATAGACAGTTTAGATGAGAGGCCTCCAGAAGAAAGCAGTTGTCTTGTTCTGGTTTTTTTCTCCAGTGGAGCTCTCTATCAATGAGCTGGTGGAGAGAAGAGAGGGGATCTTCCATAGGCAACACATGCCACTAGGAATAAAGAAAAAATTGCAGAGTGTACTGGCACCTTCAGCTTAGATGCTTTTCTCACTTATGCTCTGTCCTTTACTCAGTGTTCGTATTAAGATTCACACCCACCACCAAAGGAAGGCCAAGTGCTGTCACTGCTGAATTTGTGTGCTGCTTGCCCCCAGTAAATTGGGGGTGCTGATGTAGTTAGGCACAGCGCAGTGGGAGCAAGCAGGGCATTTCTGATAGTACATACTAACAGCTGGCCACCTGGGCATTGACTGCCTCCAACTTTAATAGCAGAAGTAATTTTATGACTGACAAAGGCTGATGAGAAATGAAAATTCTGGAGGCTATTTGGAATGCAGATCAGATTTAAAGTGCTCAGTGTCTCCTGTGTCAGACTTTACTCTGTAGACAACAGGAAACTCCTTGGGAACATTACTTGGGAAGATATAATTTTTAGCTGATGAATTTCAATATAAGTGGTAAATATATTTTAGAGTCTCAGAGTCAGTTTTGTTATGGAGGGGTCATTTTCAATAGCAAACTGGATTTAATGCAACTTAAACTTTAAAACAAAAAAAAAATTGTTTGCCACATGCACACAAAATGTTCATGAGCTAATCCTGAACAAATATGTAGGGAGGAAACCAAAACTGTAGCTTAGCCCCATGCCTTACTGAAGTGTCTCAAAGCAATATCCAGCCATTTGGGGATATCTCATGTGAAACTGTGAGTTGGGAGTAAATAACTAATTGTTTTGGCTAGGACTGGAACAAAAGGAGCAAACAAAACCAGAAATGCACCCACTGAACAACCAAAAAAACAGTGTCTGATGTGACTTAGAGAAAATTTCTGTCTAATAAGGGATGACAAGTATTTTGAAGTAGAGAAAAGTGAGTGAAGGAAATCCAATATTGAACAGCCTCATGACAAATTTTTATCATCTAAGTCTACCAAAAACAGTAGGTGGTTCTGCAGATAGTATTTTGAGGAAAACTTTCTGGTTTCAGTTAAGCCACTGGTTTGTTTACGTGAAGAGATTCAGTTGTTTGCAACAGAGTTCAGCTGCTACAACTGAGACAATACTCTGTCTTTTGTCCCCTAAAATTATTTACATGTGTAAATTTAATATTTTTGTCCTGGTTTTGCTTTGTTTCTGCAGATATCCTAACAAACTTGGAAAAGGAAATTCCATAAGGACAATAGACTTTTTTGAATATATTTGTAAAAAATAAACATTTCATCAATTCAGGGCTAATAAGGGTCCTAAACTGTATTGATTGGGTGGAAGCTGAATGATTGCTTCATGTGTTGTTAAAGTGGGAAGAAGAAAGAAGCTAAAATTCCTTTAGTCCCCCCAATAAATCCCCTCCTGAGTAATTAAATGAATGAGTTCTAACTCAAATCTGTGTATTACAGTTATAGATTTGCAATTATTAGAATAAGAAAGCTGTCCTGAGTCCTGTGTGCCTGATGAAAACTATCATGCATTTGAATTCTCTATATCAACTACTTGCAAGAAGCTGTTTTTGATAAATCTACAGGCTGAGACTGCATCTGACAAATAATTTGGGGATCAACAAATATTCCAGGAAGAAGCATAGGCTGATTGCAGAACAGAAAAAGAAATTATATCCACTAAGGCTGCTATGAATTATTCACTAATGACTAATAATAATAAAAAAACCTCTCAGAATTACTGGGCTAGATGTGCTATCCCTGTGTTGTTAACAGCCCACAGCTGATAGGGAGCGCTGCAAGTTTGTCAAGGGGTTAAACCTGTCTACAGGAAGAAGTTGAACCTCTTTAACCTAATATAGCAACTGTTTTAGTTACAGTGGTGCCAAACACCCAGGGAAACAATCTTAATCTAAAATAAGCAGTATTAAGACTAAACTATGTGTGCTTTTCAGCAGTTATCCAGACTGGTTTAAATAAGTAATTTTTTAAAATCTTATTTTCATTTAAAACAGTGCTATTTTTTCTTTGCTCAATCCTTTCATTATTTCTGTGAAACTTACAGCAAATTGGGAATAGGAGCTAATGCACATAATTTGAGATTGAGATGCCTGTGCTATTAATGAAGACACTGAAAAGCCAAGAAAAGCATAGAGTGTAATTGACATGCTCTTCCCAGGTCAACTGGCAAAGCTTATTAAGGCTGTGGTGATTTTAGAAGCTTTCTGACAGTACTTGCTGGAAGCTTTTCAGGGCAGACACTTTGGTTAACTTCAGTAACTTGTGTTTGAAGTTAGCTTGGATACAGGTGAATCATATGTTGATATAATATTAGACCTAAATGAGTTTATGAGTCTAAAGCCAATAGGCATTCAGTAGAATTTGGGGCCCCTCTGACTGTTCCAGCAAGGAATCATCAGCTGTGGGAGGAATAAGCATATGAGTGTTGTAATGGTTTATTCACACTGAACACATCATATTATCTTAACAGAAGGCTTTGTGATCAAACAACTAACTAGTAATAACAGCAGGGTCCTGGTAGAATGGTAAGCAAAGTGGGGAAAGCCCATGACATGTTATTTTCTTTTGCTCCACTGAAGTCAATGTAGTTGTACAAATTAACAGTACCTGCTGAGGACTGGGTAATATAACAGGTTAGACCCCCCTCCCCACCCCCAAGATATTCATCCACCGAGTTAAACTGCTGGAAGAGCAAACATTGAGTTCTGCTGGTACCTTGCCAGGGAAGCATATCCTGCTAAAAATTCTGCAGAGGACTGCCAGAAAATCAGCAAGCATTTGCAGTTAAAAAGTTGTCAAAATACTCCTGTAAAAATAGACTTACTGTGAATAATGAAAAATACAGGTGAAAAATGTGTACAGCTAATGAGTGAACAGAAAGCCGAAGGAGTTAGAAATGCTTTGAATGCCATTTTTCTTTGTGCTAGATAAAGGGCAGCTTTCTAATTAAGTCAACAGTTAATATATAAAGTGGGTATATATTTTATGTCCATGTGAAGTTCAGAAGTTTGGAAAAGATAATAATCTTTTGTTAGGGATTCAGAAGATTCTTTAAAACTTTAGAAGCAAAGGAGCTCTGCAGCTGAGGAGGAGCTGGGTGCTTACTGTGCCTCACATAGTGTGTACTCCCCCTGAAGAAACCCTGGCATGGGGGAAGGAGAGGTCCCAAGGTGGGCACAGGGAGGCTGCCTGCTCTGCTTGATAGAAGGAAGTAGGACTACAGAGAGCTGCCATGCCTTTTTGTGGGCATGTAGGGTTAAACATTCATTGACTCTACTGAAGAGTGCTGTCTCATTTGAAGATTTACACTGATGTGGATAAAGATTTTTAAAGGAAAGAGTTTAGGTATGGTGTAAATCCTGATGACTTTGAACCAAACCTATTATAACAAGGGAAAAGCTGCTCTTAGACCACTAGTTTTCTAATTGGAATGAATTACTGAAGGGAGTGCTATGGTGTTGACTCCCTGGTGAACACACAGTTGTCTGAATCAGTCTGGTGTCTTGATGTGTGCTCAAATAGTCCAAAGAAAGATTATATTAAAATCCGACAAATAAGATGTTTAATTTCTACAGGATCTTTTTGGGTTTACCCTTACGAATTTCCACATGACAATTCCTCAGAGGAAGGCAAGACAAAAACCTGAAAGAATAAAAATATCCCCTGATCCGTGTTTTTGTACACTTCACAGAGAAATACAATAGATTGGGTTTGCTCTCTGCTGGTGTTGATGCTTTTATCTTCTGGTTCACAGAGTTCTTTCCATCTAGATGTCTGTACATGACATGTAGATTTTGGAGTGCAGAGATGGAAATAAGATCAATGATATAACCTAAGTAAGTCAATCAGTCAGTCACAGTACACTGGTTTCATAGGCATTTCAGAATACCACCTTACTTCCACGCCAGGTCTGATGAAATTGGTAGCACCCTTGGGAGGGCTGATGGTCAAATATTTTCTCACTTAAGAGAAAGTATGTCTTCATGTTTTTTCAAAACACAGTAGACTTGCTGTAGCTGAGCATGTCAGCCTGTTGTTTCCTTCTCTTCTGTTTCTTTCTCTTTCTGTGCTTCTTCTTGTAGTTGTCTGCATCTCCACAGCCTGAGATCTTTTAGCATTTTGCCTTAAAATCATCTGCCTCCTCCAGGCACCAGCAGTAGTCACCTCTCAGACAGTAAGGTTTCTTTTTCTATCTTGTCTGGAACTCATCTATCCACTTTCTGCCACTCAGAAAACCTTAAGCAAGATGGCAATTCTACTTCAAGTGACATGGCAGTGAAGTCACACAGACAAGTATATGCACACTGAATTTTTGCATCTGTGTGAAGTATGCCTGAAAAGTTCTGGGGTATTTTTGTGTCTCAAATACACCACAAAAAAATATACTTTTAGTCTGCTAACACATTGTGTTAGACATAAAAGACACATGAGCACAATCAATCCCAAGCTTACTGATTTACAAAATGGCAAAAGAATGGATTCCTGATGTAAATATTATCTATTTCTAGCCTATTCTGGGACATGTTTATGCTCATCTAAGCAATTTTCTCCATACTATCTCGCTGTCTTCTTTAAGACTCCAGCAGTTTTCCTTTTTTCTCATTGCCTCTCTGCTTCTTCTATTTAATAATCTTCACATCATAGCAGCCTTCTGGTAAAATTGCATAGGTTGAATGCATTTCTCCCACTCCATGTTGCCTTCAAGGAGGGAATGCGAGGGAGTATTCCTTGTGCTGGGTCATTCAAGGGGCTGAGGATCTAATTCCCAAAGGTGCCTGAGGTGCTTATGCTGCTCGTACAACCTGAGTGACTATCACCCAGACATGATTAAAAAAGCTGAACTGAAATCCTGCATAACAGCTTTCTAGCATCCCCAGTACACTTTTTTTCCCCCTTCAGTTTCATGACACTGATCAATGTGTTAGTACTGGCATTACCAAAATATTCTCCCTCATTGCAGAGAGGCAACAGTGAATATAGGGTTGTCTAATCTGGGCCAGACTATTTAACAGGCCAATGAAGTATAGGAATGATGATGCTGCAGTAGTATGATTTATAAGGACAGTGCTTTAGTAGCAACAGAAGAGCTGCAAATGCTAATATTAAACTGATCTACACATTACACTTTATGCATTTAGCATTTGCCATGAAACCCAGAAACCTTGAGCTTAGACATTAGAATCAAAATTTACATGCCTGGGACTGTGAAGAGGCAGCACTTTGAATTTACCAGTAAGTACTTAAATGCTGAGGGAACTTTACATCTTTCCCCAACAACTTCTGAAATTCATAGAAACCCTTCCAACAGTTAAGAGATTTTTACTTAAAAGTCAACTTTCAGACATCCAAATGAAGAATGTTGATATTAGCTTCTAGAATTTTGTAAGAGATTAATATGTAAAAACATAAGAGCCTCTGGGACTTAGTACTGAGAAGAAAGTGTATGTTGAAGCCTAGAAAGAGTTTGGTGTTTAGTTGTTTTTTTTTTTAATTACAAAGTTTCCTATTGCATTTCTGCCACTTTATGGAGGGAGCTCCTATTTATGAAAGGTCTGCAGTGGTTTTTTGTTAGAAGACTTTTTTTACCTTTTTATTTTCCAAACATAAATATTTCACTTTTAACCCAGACTGTGCATTCTGTCTTCAAGTCACCTGCAGTGTAGCTGAGGGATGGCATCCAACACCTAATATAAAAATGGAATTCCCCACACAAGTTCAAGGATCAAGATGTAACACTGTGAGAAGAGACTGGCTTATAATAAAAGAGTAAATGAAATACACAAAAATGAGAAAAAGAAAAAAAAAAGGCACAGTCATTGCCAACCAAGACAGTTGGAATACTGATAATTTTCCCCAAGCTTGAAGACAGCAAGTACTCGTGGGCAAGAGCAAGTTTGGAAATAAGAAGTAAATCATACCAGATCACCCTGACTGCCTTTATTTTTGCTGAGGAGTTTTGAGGATGTTGTGTCCTTTGACTTTAGCAAAGCAAGGAAGTATGGGTTGAGGGCAGCCCTAGTCAGAGTGACCATGAGAAGAGCAGAGTTTTAGGTCCTGTGGAAGAAGAGTGAAACCGAGAGATAAGTGACTGCCCTGATCAGTGAGGGCAGAAGAAGGTGCTCAAAGGCAATGAGGTAGCTGGCCAATATCCTTGTGCAGTTCTCTCTTGGTTTGGAGGAAGATTCCTGAGGAATGACTGGCAGATGTTACTTATCTGACGTTCCAACAGTGGGTCTGATTCCACTTCCAAGAAAAAAATAGAAAACCTGCAAACTTCCAAGACTTTTTTTTTTTACATGAAACCTATATATTTGTTTAACATATGTTTGTTCAATGTTCTGTTTCTGTCCAACCTATATGAGATTGTTTAATACTTAAGTCCTTTTCTAACTACATGCACAGACAATCCTCATAGAGTTACTGTTTGGCAGGTGGATTAGACTTGCTTAATAGTGGAATTAGAAGGCTCCTAAAGATACATACAGTATAAGTTTGTTAGTTTTTAAAATTAGGTTCACCTTTGTTATTTGAGCAAAATTAGCTTTTACAGGACTTGAAATAGACAAGGTTATGTCTATTTCAGGTCCTTATCTGACAAGATTATGTCTATTTCACAGACACGAAATACCAATCAGAGATGATTTCATCATGGTTAGACTGTGAAGTCTCAGTTCACTCAGGTGCTTATCCTTGTGTATAACTAGGAAAATTAATAGTCCTGTGGGCTTCAATACAACCATCCTTTTATCCCACCCAGTGAGAGGATATGTTAAGAAGAAGGATTTTCAAAAGCCTTGAGTCATGGTCTGCTTCTGCTCCATTTTAGCATCTTTTAAAATTTTTTAGTCACTTTTACTATCATGATAATGAATTGTAAAGTAAGGTCTCTTTCCCAGTCTCAGGTGAACTTTTGAAGAGCCACTCATGTAACTTGTTTGTGTTGATTTTTATTTCCTTTATGATTTTATACATACTATTTTCCTCAATTTTTCTTTTCTAAACAATGCAACAAGGGAGTTTGGAAATTTATTATCATTTTCATAGAGCCTTGACTAACTACTTGGCCTTTATTTCATTATCTGAGCTCAGTTCTTTTGGGAATTGTGAATGAAAAGAGTACGGATTCCTATTTCCTCCCTTTAACAGGGATGATGGATCCTTCTTAGTAGAAGTATCATCCATATGTAGGTGTGGAAATCATTGTAATGCTCTACTTGGCTTCTGCTAGTAAAATACTATAAAGGCATTGGGTGATGGAAGCTAATGAACTAATTTTATTTATATATTATATAACAGATATAACAGAGTATGAACATAACTTTCTGAATAAGAGAAACTAGTTTATGCTTCTGTGCATAAGGTCTTTTTAACCTGTTGAGCCAGACATTTTTATGGGAAGATCTGAACTTGTTTAATGTTGGTGTTTACTACTTGGGGTGTTCATAGTCGAAAAAATTCCTGGGCATGGTCTATGGTAATTACCTGAAGATCTACTTTTGTCAAGGTCTTCTGATATTAAGTTGCAAATAAAATGTTGTAGGGGTACTTTAGTTATGCTTTATGTGGATCTCATAAACCTGAATCTCCTTTAGGAGAACATTTATCATTGGCATTAACTTGTTGAAGACTATGTTAATGAAGGTAGCTGAGAGAAACAAGGGTCTTCCAAAAGAATCACAAAGTGTTTTAAGAGTGTATTATTCACTATGATTTTTGATCCATAAGCTGTTATACAGCCTTCACAGATAATCACTATAGTTTTCCCTCTTTAAAATTTTGAAGTTCATTCCTTCATGGTTCTTACAACAACTCCAGCTTGCAGGAAAAAAAACAAGTCTCTTCCACTTCTCCCTGTTTTCCAATTCCTTTATACACCCTTTGTTCTCCATACCCTGCCCTGTTCTCAAAAGGTATCATCTGAGTTTCTTTTGGGCACCCTTGTTTCCTCCACAATGAGTACTGATCTGACAGCTGTAAGTAGGAGTCTATTAATACTCAGAGTGTCTGCTTCAAACACGCTCTCAGCTTCCTGCCAGTTCTTCCGGAGGTGATCTGCCAGTTGGTGATTTCCCAGGTCTCTCTGTTGGGGATGAAATCTTCCTGGGTATTGCACAGAATTTTTTTGATATCCATGTCTCTCATGACATCTGTTTTCCTATGTGATATTTTGCTTTGTGGAACAATTGTAGATGGAGGGAAAAGATGATAATCTCTGGCCATCAACTCTACCTTCGAGGTCAGACTCAGGCAGACATTCTTGCTTTTTCAGATGGTTGGCACTCCAGGCTTTCCATTATACAGACCCAGATATAAAAAAAGGCTCTGCGGGTTAATTTTGAAGAGGAATAGTCTACATTAGTTTAATTTTTCTAAATAATGCAAAATAGATGGCAATTTTTAAAGATCTTAAATGAAAAAGGTATATTTTAGAGTCATAATGGGCTGTTGTCAAGGACAGTTCAGCTTCTTTCATTAATTCAAAGCAACAGAAAGTAAGATCATCCTGCAAATACACAGCTGAAGTTGATTTATTAAAAACTTATGACTCACAAACTTCCTCCTCCTTCTCAAACCTGAATTTTGGATTGAAATCCTTTTAGAAAAAATCCTGTAGGCAATAATGAGGGTGTTCTTCATCAATCTGTGATGGATTAGATTTAGTAGAGCCCCAATTCCAGACAGTCATTCCTTACAGGCTCAGTATAAGTCTGACTCATGGTTCATTGCTGATACTTGTTTTTTCTTCTGGATCTTGATTCACCTCATTTTTTTCTTTGATGAATAAATGAATATGTCATTAAAGGAACAAGTCCTCTCTCTCTCTCTTGACTAAGGGGCTAGGGAGTAAAATAACAATTAAGGATTAGTGACTGGTTATCCTGAAAATCCAGTTTTCCAAGACTGAATACTGAGCTCTTCCAGAAAATGAAGTAGTATTGATGTATCTGATGTGGGAAGAACTAAAATGAAGAGTCAAAAATTAGTAATTGATTTTGAAGAATTGGACATTTGCTGAAAAGGCCAATGTCTTAGGAGAGAGAAAAGAAAATTAAAAACCACTCCAAACAATCAAAAGATTAACCCTCCCAAGGTATATATCACACTGGCAAATCTAGATTTTTGCCAACAGACAAGCAGCAAAATAGCTGCAGTTGAAAATTCAGAGCAAGCATACTGACTTCTTGTAGTCAGGCAGGGTTCGTGGATGCTCTGTGATCACAGTATAAAAGCAAAAAGCGAGGGATATCAGGGAAAAGGAATGCTTTGTAATTAGAGAATGAGGAAGAATACTGGTGTATTTTGACTAAAAGCCTGTGCACTAAGAATCACATGTGCTGTAATTAATTGGGTGAAGTAAGTGACTCTGTTGCAAGAGGAAGCCCTCCAGGAAGCGCTATCATTTGCCCTGTGTCATAGGTGACCTTGAATGTGAGACAGGGCAGACAAAAAATGTCTCTCAGAGAATTTAGGTGATAATGTGTTGTATCCACCATGCTAAAAAAATGCATGTGAGTCAAATTACACCTCCAATGGATTTAATGTCTGCCATGTGTGAATGGAAGGGAATAAGCAGTGGGAATGGACCATTGGATCTGGTCCTGGGTGTCTGAAGCTGACATGTCTCTTCAAGCTTATCATGGGGATCATGAATGATGACCAGGCTCTGGGCTTTGTTATTTCAGCTTCCATCAAGGCAGGCAGATATCTGAGTAGGAGGTGACTGGTCCCCTTCACACCTGCCTGCACCACTGCTGCAACTGAAGGCTCTGCAGGTACTTTGCTGAGTATCTCTGCACACAAAAGGTTTTATGAAAGTCAGCTAGGTCTGACATCCTTGTCTTCATTCTTATTCTTTTGTCGTTTACTGTGTTGCCAAAATTCAAGCAAATGAGAGTACATTTGTGAGAAAAGCATGTCAGATATCAAGTATGTTACCCAGTTACTTCTTATGTGAGAAGTATTGCCTGACTTAATTCTCTAGAAATGATACTGAGTGTACTGAGTACAAGCCTGGTGGTGAAATGACAGAAAAGCACTGCAAATATGTGATTTTCCATCATGAATTATTCATGGATGTTACTCAAGTCACAAACAGGAAACTCATACATATAAAGAAACAAATGAACTTTATTGTTCATTTATGAAGAGAACACAGTCATGTGAAGGCTTACCATATGGCCCCCACTAGTAGAAGCAGAGATACAGAGCCATATTTTCTGCTGGTTTACACAGGCATAGATCTGTTAACTTTAATGAAGCTGCAGTTTACATTAGCTGAAGATTTGGCCCCTTTTGAGAGGTTTTTGTTGTTGTTTCTCTACCAACACCTTTTTCCTTGTGTTGGTTAGAATGTGGTTATAAGTCCAGGTTATAATCTCTCCTCTATAATTGTTTAGGTTTTCTGTCTCTTCTAACCCATAACATGAATATTTCAGGAGGGAAACTGGATATTTTGTGGTTTGCTTGAGATTCAAGAGAATTCAAATATTTAAATGAAGGTAGGTTTAAAGGGGCTAGAGAATATTACTAATATGGGAATAATTTGCCATGACACATGCCTCTAAAACACGCTGCTCCTAGTTTGAATTAGGAGGGACTTGGAGCAGTGTGTTTTAGAGGTCTAACCGTTTTTTAATATTATCATCTCCTGTATTAAAAATGACCAGTAAGTTATTACAACGGCTTTTGTTTGTCTCCCTCCTCATCTTCCAGCACTGCCTGGTACCATATAATTTTGGGGAACATTGGTCACACTGTAGTTTCTCTCTAAGACACAAATTTGTTGTCCCAAATTACTTAAGTGCACCATGAAAACAGGATGGCTTTATGGGCTAACTGGAGGCTTTCTGTCATGTCCTCATGAAGCTGGTAAACGGGCAGTGGTCAGCTTGTTGGAAGCTCTGGCTACAGCATCCCTTTATGTTCAGTGCTGCCTGGACCTATATTATACCTCCAAAAGCCCAGGTATTAAAAAGGTATGCAGATTAGTGAATTGTAGTATTTACGAAAAGTCTCCTAGTAGCTTGGGGAAAGAGACACAATTACTAATAAATAAAACTGTCTTGGAATGTGATGGGACAATTCCACATTTTCTATGTCAAAAGTCTGAAATCCATTACATTTTGCTTAGTAAACATGAAGGACATTACAGAGTAAGATGACATCTGAATTCATTGACTGAAGTGATGTTTCACTACCATTTTTCCTCAGCTGCTGGTTGGACAAGGCAGCCAATAACCAACCAAATGTATTTTAAACCACCCCAGATATTCCAGACTTGGTAAAATTGCTACTAAATTCCTGTCCTTGCCTGGGAACTATTGTCCAGAGTGTTCATTTGCAAAGCAGACAAATACTGGCACATCTAAGAAAAATCTCTGCTGTCTTCAAGGGCACCATTTTAATGCCAAACTTTTGTGTCCAGTCAGCTCTTAACAAAGAACGGGCTTGCTAACAAGGTTTAAAACTACATAGAAAACCTCAAGTCAGAAGATATTCTCTTATGCAGCAAAGTAAGGACAGAAGATTTTTGAGATGAGAAAGGCATAACCACATGCTGATAGGAGTCCTCATTACTGCTGCAGACTTACACCTTGCCAAGTAAAGGGACAGACTGCACGTGAGAACATTGAAAAGCTGAGCTGTATAAAACCCATCTCTGATTCTGGCACTTGCAGAAGGTAGCACTGAATTGAATGGAGTCCTGGGGAGTGTGTGGCCTGAATCACACCTACTGTGCAAGTACCTGTAACATGGCAAAGATATATTACTCTGTCCCAAGTGCTCGAAAGTCAACATGGGTGCAGCGACTGAGTGTTGTTCTTCACTGCAGCATTGAAGAACAAGAAGACTGCATGTTGGAGAGAAAACACCCTGGTGGTAGAGCTCCCTTGAGTCTTGGGGCATAAAAGCCAAGCACTCAATGTGAAATCCTGTTCCTAGCCAATACTTTAACCACATGGGTCTGTCTTTCATCCTTACCATGAAAAAGATTACTGTTAGGTGCTTGACAAAAACGGCCACAGCTTGGTTTCCAAAAGGAGAAGTGAAAATGTGGATTTGCAAATTATTATTGATCACAGATGTGACTTTATTGCTTGGAAGGGGAAAGAGACGAGAGGAAGAATAAGGAGGCAGTAATTGCGACAGTGCTGAGATCTTGTACCTTTCTGCAGACTCTTGACCCTCACATGGGCAGTTGTATGTATTGAAGATGAAGTGCATCTATTTCTGTCATGTTTCAGGGAACCTCATAGGTGTCCACATCCAAGGTCCCCTGACATGAGTCTGCTCTATAACTGTGATTCATGGCTGGTAGGAAAGGGAACTTTGCTACTCTGCTTGCCTTGGGATTGTGCCACTGCTAATCAAACGTCTCCCTTTGTGGAGGCAGGTGAATCCAGGATGTACATGGCAAATATGTTCAAACATAAATGAAATACAATTTGTTCAAAGTTCCACAGCAGCCTCTAAACTGGAGGATTTGCTATACATCACACATGTGTGGGTAATTCTGAATCCAGCTTGGGATGAGTGATTGGAGTCATATGGTGACAGCACTTGGGATAGTTCTACTAGAAATCAGAAATCAAAGCAAAACTTGACTAGGAACCAACTTCAATTCACATCAAGATTTGGTCTTAAATTTTGTGTATAGTTTTGGTTTTTTTCCCATTTTCTTTATGGTTAACCCAGTAAAACCAACCAAACAAAAAAAATCCTGGTTCTCTGGGGCATCTATACTTAGAATCAGATCCATTTCTTACACTTGAAAATATTTTCCTACACTCAGTCTACCCACATGGACTGGCAATGAAGATGACTTTTCTGTGTTCATTACAGATCTAATGGAAAAACAACACTGAGTCTTGATTGGGTGAAATAATGTGTAATGTCAATGCATGAAAGGGTACAACAAAAACAATGATTCTGTCATTCAAAGAGGAAATAGGAAAATCTGTTTTACATTTTTCATGTCTCGAAAGGTCAAATTCTAGACTGATTGTAGTCAATGGCATTACTTGAAAGAAACCAAGAGGAGAGTGCAAGCATGCACCTTTGTGACCTGAAAATTGAAGACACTGAGGAGTCAAGAAAAGCATTGAGTGTGATTAACGTGCTCTTCCCAGGTACACTGGCAAAGCTTATTAAGGTTGTGATGATTTTGGAAGCTTTCTCACAGTATCTCCTGGAAGGTTTTGAGGGCAGATGCTTAGGTTAAATTTATTGGCTTCTGACCACTGATGTGCCAGTTCATTCAGATATCATGCTAAGGCAAAGAAAGAATAGAAAAATCTCAGATTTTAGAGTCTACTTTAAAGAAATGCCCCACACATGTCTGACTTATGTGGAAAAGCTGGACTGTGAATTTACAACACAACTTTCATGCAAGTTAGAATTTCATGGTTTCTTTTAACCTGGTTCTTAAATAAGGAAATTCAGACAAAACAAGAATTAATGGTACAACTTATTTTCCTTGTTTTGGAGTGCCTTGAATCTTGCATGAAGTTATAAGTTGATACATCAGTTTATCCCATTTGCTTTCTTACACTTTTGGCTATAGACACAGAAAACGCAGGATGTTCATTTCAGGTGTGTTTTTGTAAAATTTGTCTAGTTCTGCCTTTCTTTGGGTTTGTTCTGGATGAAAGTAGGAGGGTTTAAATGTACCCTCTATGAGAAAACCTTCCCTTCTGTAATTCATTATTTTCATGAGGCTACCGAATGAAATGTGAGATTGCTAACCAGAAGAGTCAGGCAGAGATATGTTTCTAGAAATGCTCTAGGAATGGGAGCATATATTTTCATGTGGCTAATATGTCAAGAGCTGAGATAGCCAGAGGCCAATAGCCTGAGAAAATGGGCAGTGACTCATGGATGTTCAGTGACATTTGTTATAATATGAACAGACTTTTTAAGAATCCTTATGGTAAAAAATCATCCAGTTTAAGGAAAAGGAAGATGAAACTAACACCTGATATAATCCATGCCATTGGCTAAAACCAGTCCTATAAAGATATGCTGCAGTGCTATGACAAGGATCCAAGAAAATGTACTTCTAAGAAAGATAAAGTATGTCTTTTTGTCTTACTTCTCATGTCAACCCAGAAAACAAAGATAACTTCTGAAATCAAAGCAGAAAAGGAATTTCTCATCACTTCTACTTAACTTGTAATTTTCCAGAGTCTCATAATACTTGCCTGTCATAGTATTAAGATGTTGTAATGATTGATTGGCTAAGATTAATAAATACTCAGATCTCAGGATGGAAAGCATATTTACAGAAATAAATCTGAAACCCAGCAAACTCAAATGCAGAACAGAGGCCCAATGGTTCTTGTTTTCTGTCCCTCTGATCCCTAGCCAGGTGTTTGTCTCATAAACATCATTTTGGTAACACAGGTTAGCTTTTGCTTTGGTTGCATGTGCCAGGTTGTGAGAGCTGCATATTTGGGCTCAGACAAAGACATAGATTTTCTAGAAAGCCTTTCTGAGAAGCTCTGGTCTCAATTTAGATAAAGTTACTGGCCTTTTTAGTGCTCTGAAGAAAAGCTGCAAGAGTTACCTATTCCCTGAGAGTTCTTCAATATCTGGATTACTTCCTTTAGGTGAAGAAATTGAGAGCTCTGAAAACCAAGAATTTTCTGAAGCTTATCTAGATTTTTTTCTTTGACCTGAAAAGTATGTGAAAATAGCCTATCTTTTGAGCTTTCCAGTGTTGGCTCTTTTTATCTTATTGATGAAAATTTTTACTTGTGGATTTCAAAAGCCTTTTTGGCTTTGGTTGTTCGGTTTTTTTGGGTTTTTTTGGAGAGGTCTCTGTTCTTTCCAGTTCCTGAAGCCTGAAAATTCAGACCATGACAAAGATTCTCTTTTTCTACCTCTTAAATTTCATCAAAACTAAAATTACTTTCTGCTTGGGTTGAATTTCATATACAGCTAGCATGAGAAAAGTGTTCTTCTAGATTCTGATTTTCAGAAATCCAGTTTTCAGAAAAAACTCCTTTTTGAAATGTCAGGCCCAGAAACCCACAGATAACTTGAAGTGGAATAACCAAAACTGAAGCCAGCCTGAATATATGAACCTTTCTTCATTCATTTACATCCCTTTATTGCGCATCTGAGGATGTTTTCTCCATGTTTTCCATATGGCAATGAACTGATTAAAACAGAGATGAATCTTTACTCTTCATAAAGATAAAATCTTACATGAGTGAAGATGGCTGGCAGGAGACATGGCATTTTTCTACTCATCTTGCACTCCTCTCTCCTTTCTTCTGGCTTTTATGCATTCTTTTATTAAAGAATTTAATAGTTTGCAGAGCATGCATATCTCCTCCTGTCCTTGTGCAGCTCCCCTTCCTGTTGTTTCGCTTTTATTTAGACTGTGTAAGTCCTGTTTTGTTGTTCTCCTTGTGCAATGCCCTGGAAAAGTGAATTGTTGCCCCATGACCCAGGTCCATAGGCAGAAGGTGCTGATCCTACATACCATCATGCTGACTGTCTGAATAGGCAGGTAGAATAGAAGCAGCAACTGAACAAGGGGACAATTGCCATATTCTCTTCAGGCAGGCTTTGTACTGAATGTCAGAAACTGAAGAGAGGCATATCCAACACTTGCTTGTGCAGACTGATGTAATATAGTTTTTCTAAACACCTTTGACATAATTTAT
This sequence comes from Actenoides lindsayi, assembly GCA_025331215.1. Classification (NCBI taxonomy): domain Eukaryota; kingdom Metazoa; phylum Chordata; class Aves; order Coraciiformes; family Alcedinidae; genus Actenoides; species Actenoides lindsayi. The sequence goes on along the minus strand of WTSP01025256.1, from coordinate 7,008 downwards.
AGACTTCTGGAGTTTGAAAACATCCCATCATGTATATCTTTTCTCATTGCTTTAGGATATGACCTCTTTTTGTTTGATGTGGTCCCTGGTAATGTCATCAATCCTGGCATCTTCAAAATATCTGTTTTGATGAACATAAATAAAATCTTATCTCTTAGAATTCTTGAATTTGTCTATGTGAATGTTTTATTAAGAGGAGAAAAATAAATAAAAATTCTGAGCATACAGTATCTGAATATCTTATATAGTGATTATATGACTAAAGTTCTCTCAGAATATGTGTCTGCGTTTTTGACTTGCACAATGCAACCTTAATGGCTGGTAAGTGCTAAATTTTGTCACAGATGAAAAGAACACGAGAAGTGCAAAGCTTGTTAACATGAGCCAAGCCTGCCATTTGTCTGATATTTTCAGCACATTGAATGTATTTAAGCAGTTGTGATGCCATTATGGAACTTATTTTAGACATATCAAGTGCCAATTTTCTTTCAGATCATAAAGAAAGATGAGAGAACAGGAATTTAGTTGTTTTGTTGATAAAGCTTGTCCTAGATCATCATAAAAAAGAACCGGAATAAAGCAAGGCTGCTTGGTGCACACAATGCAGCAAATCGCAGTTCTGTCATAAGTGACAGAATTAGAAGCCAGTTCCTGCTGATACTTGTTATCTATGCACCGAAGTGTAATTGAATCAAAATTATGGGAGTCACAGAGAAGCACAGAATCGTGATTCTGTGACAACTGATTTTCTGTGCTCTGAGTCTGATGAGGCTGAGGGCTGTGCTAAAATGATTGAAATCAGGAGGACTGAGATGAGACAGCGGAAAGAACAGAAAACTTTCTGTCAGGCAGGTGAAGAATAGAGACCAAGAATCTTTATGTTCGTGCAATGCAGGAGCACTCACTCTGTAAAAGACCAGAGATTCATACTAGTCACCAGATGAGACGTTTACCTTTTTTGTCCTGCACTTTGAGCAGCATATAAAGGCTTCAGGATGAGTGCTTGACTATGTGTCTCTGAAAGTGATGATATCAACCCATCCAATATAATCCAGACACTTCTCTTCTTTAGCTGACCCTGGTGGTGGAATATCAGGATGATAGAATCATAGAATGTTAGGGATTGGAATGGACCTCTAGAGATCAAGTCCAACAACCCTGCCAAAGCAGGATCACCTAGGGCATGTTGCACAGGAATGCAACCAGACTGGTTTTGAAAGTTTCTAGAGAAGATGACTCCACAACCTCTCTGGGCAGCCTGTTCCAGTGCTCTGTCACCCTCACAGTGAAGAAGTTCCTCCTTCTATGCTCAAGTTTATACCCATTGTTCCTTGTCCTATTGCTGGGCACTACAGAAAATAGATTGGCTCCTTCAATTTGACACCACCCTTCAGATATTTATAGAATAAATAGAGTAAGATCCCCTCTCAGTCTTCTGCTCTCAAGACTAAACAGCCCCATTTCCCTCAGTCTTTCTTCACAGGGGAGATGCTCAAGTCCCTTAATCATCCTTGTAGCTCTCCGTTGGACTCTCTTCAGTAGATCCCTAAATGTCTCTCTTAAATTGAGGATCCCAAAACTGGACACAGGATTCCAGGTGTGGTCTAACCAGTGCAGAGTAGAGGGGGAGGAGAACCTCCCCACACCTGTTATTACTCAGGTACTATGGGTTTTAAATTCTGGTCCTAGGAGAACTGCTAGGAGAATTTAGAAGCCGGGGAGTGTTTCAGACACAAAGGCCGGACACTTGTGAGGTAGTTTTTACTCTTGGTATAATTTGGGAAGCTGTACTAGTTAACGATATGTGTGAATATTTTCTCCTTATCTCTACTTTGTCTTCACTTTTTGATCTTACATGCATGTCTTTGTGTACGCACACATGGTAATACAGGTTTGCATTACCTGTATTGAGTGGGAAGGATGCACAACCAAAAGGTGAAAAGTTACTAGTTGAACTTGATGTACTAGTAGCAACATGACCTACAGATTGCTGTAGACAGCATCAGTAAGATTTTGTGGAAGTAGGAGGAAAAGAGATGTCCCATATGGACTGGAACTCCTGCTCCTGGGGACTTACCTGTGGTTTTGTCAAGAGCTTTCCTTTTGAGTCCCAGGAGAGAAGAATGTTTCAGTTTTCTGAATTCAACAGCAGAAGAATATGAGTTGATCATACATGAATCATAAGCAAATAAAAAACCCAAAACCACTCCAGGAAACAAACCAATAACAGAAGTACCTGGTAATACACTCAGTCCACAACTCTCATGCATACATGGGTTGTGGCTGAAGCTCTCAAATTGGCCCAGTAATTACAACATCAGGTACAATTGAATGCTTTTTCTTGGCAGGGTAGCTGGTTTGATGGGCTGTAGATAAAGAGATATATTGATTCCTGACACAGTGCTCTGAGACATTCACACAAACTACAGAGTAGAACATGATAGAAACTTATGACCTGTGGACTTAATTTCTGCATTATATTGGGAAAATGTTGCACGTGATGTCCTGGGGGTTAATTGTAGCAGGGAGATAATGTCACTATTTAATTACTTAAATGATAAAATGGAAATGTTGTGCTAATCCAGATGGTGTGGAGCTGGGAAGGACTGAGAGCATGATGGGTAATGGGTTTAAGATCAAATATAGTTTTTAATGAATTGGAGAAAGTGCATATTATCAGCAAGATGAAATCCAGTAAGCACAAATGCAACACACTATGTTTAAGATAAAATACAAGCCAAACCCAAAACAACCAGTAAAAAACCCCAATGGAATAAAAAAAAGGTGGGTAACAGAGATGCAGCAGATCAGAGACTGAGTCTGCATCATCTGTGTTGTTGGGGAGGGAGGAGGTGGAGAAGGCACTTATAATAAAAATATCTATTAAAAGGAACATAAAATGTCAGATGTGGGAGGAAATGATGCCCCACTCCTGGGCACTGGTGAAGCTGGAGCTGGGGCACTGTGCCTCACCTCACGTAAGCAGAAAACTGGAGGAATGTTGGTTACAAACTGGAGAGAGTACAGGAGGGAACACCAGGAATGATAACAGATGTACGAACCAGGGCCTGTGAGGGAAGGTTGAATGAATTAGCTGTGTTCATCTTAGAAATAAAAGACTTAAGGGAGGTGAACAGTAGCTGTTTTCAGAAATAAAACACTTGCATAAGGGATGGCAGTAAACCATTCTGCATGACCTTTACATGGGGTAAGTTAAAAGTAACTTCCAT
>WTSP01025251.1:0-22717 GCA_025331215.1 Actenoides lindsayi | reverse complement strand
GTGGGGCGTGTCCTGCCCATAGGGGGCGTGGTCTCCCCACGGGGGGGCGTGGTCTGCCCACGGGGGGCGTGTCCACCCCGCAGGTGGGCGTGTCCATCCACAGGGGGGCGTGTCCTGCCCACAGGGGGGCGTGGTCTGTCCACAGGGGGCGTGGCCTTCCCATCCAGGGGGCGTGGTCTGCCCACCGGGGGGCGTGGCCTCCCCCAGGGGGGGGGCGGGCCGACCGATGGGGGGCGTGGTCTGTCACACCGGGGGGGCTGCCCTGCCCGCGGCGGCTGAGAGGCGGCTACCCTGGCACAGCCACATGGCCGGGGGGACAAGTGACAGCGGTCTCAGTAGCAGAGCAAGCTGAAAATAAAAGGCGGATTTGACTGAATTACAGTGATAGCTTTTATTTTGGATATGCCTTTTTTCTTAAACAGCAGAAAATGCTGGGTTCTTAACGTCCACCTTACGCTTGCAAATATCTGACACCTCAGACTGCAAAATTACCTGTCCTGCTGACGCACACGGAGAAGGTGACCTCCCCAAGCCAGAAATGATGCAAAGCTGCACAGCTCCCTGGCGTCATCACCTCAGTGTTCTCTGGACACTGATGTCTCCACGGCCAGGGCTTCTGACACAGAGGGTACCACAGAGACGTGAGCCCTGTGCAATCAGAGCAAGCATGGCACAGACGCACCTTCAGGACCCCAAACTTGAGGGGAGGAATGCCGGTTGCACGGTCAACCTCCATGTTCTGTAGTGGTTTATGTGGCTTTGTGACTTTGAACGTGAACTTCTGCGAATGTTGTAACTGCCTGGGTTTTGAGAGAACAAATGGAAACCAAACTCGCCGCAATGGCCTCCTATCTACACCTGGATGGGTCAGGAGTGGGACTGAAGCATGATACCCACCTCTGCTCGAGCGTGTAACTGATCCTGAGCTGATGGCACGGAGCTGCCACCCTCTGTGAGCCACCGCTAAGGGCAGCTAAGCACATGCACACACCCCAGAGATTTGGGGCACCCGACAATCCACCGGCAGCTTGCAGCAGCCACCAGCGGCACCGGCAGGGAATGGCTCCTTTATCCACGGCAGCCCTATGCTGGAATTTAATGCATCCTCAAGGGTGTTAGCTGCCAGATTCTAAGAAGTCCCTACAGAAATGGGCATTTTCGACAGCTTGTAGCATTGTAATAGTTCGGGCTAAAGTTAAATCCCTGTCTCCGTGCATTCACACCTCAATGCATAAGAGGCACTCCAGTTTGCACGAACGTGTGTGTTTTGACGGTACAAAATGACTCTATGTGGTTTTAACATGGGCAAGAACAAGTGTTTCACCACAAACTGGTTCTGGTCCTGGCTGAACTATTTTTAGGAAAGTTTCAAGCTGAAATTCAGCCTGAGGCAGGCAAGTAGTATGAGAAATTTCAAAGAAATGAGGTTTGGCAGGGAAATGGGGTGGAGCAGCCCTCTCTCTACACCCTGAATCCGCAAGCTCTGCAGTAGCACTGGAATGCATCTGCCTATTATGAAACCTACAGAGAGCGAGGAAAGTCCTTCTTCTTCCCATCAGATGTAGATTTGTCCTCATAGTTTTGAAATTTCCTCCAATCTTTTCTTTTTCTTTTTTTTTTTTTTTTTCCCCCAAGTCCCTTATAAATTTCCCAGGAAGATTTTAATTATTTGGGGGGGGGAACTAGACACAATGACGACGACACAAAGCAAATCTGCTTGTGTCACGAGTGGAAACCAGCCGGCCTCTCCCACAACCCGCCCGGGCCACAACCTGGCGACACTGAGGAAGCCCTTTTGCGCCCATCACCTCGGTGGAGTTTATCACTCCTTTTCACGGCCCCTCGCCTCCCGCCTAGCCCTCGCTCGCCCTACTCCGAGGTCTCCTCACGCACCCCGCTATTTCCCGCCCGCCCGCCTCCCGCTCTGCATGTGCGCGGAGCCGGCCGAGGGGCGGCCGAGGCGTCGGGGGCCATTTTGCCGGCGGCGGCGCGTATCGCTCTCCCCGCCGCGAGATGGCGGCCGTGCGCCGCCCCGGCCGGCTCTGGGGTCCAGCGGCAAAGGGGGTGATGCCGGGCACGGTGCAGCGCAGCGAGGCGCTGGAGCCTGGAGTCACCCGGGCACAAAAAAATTCACTGGGAGAGTCGCTGGGGAGCGAGGGGACGGCCTTGAGGATTTGCGGCGGGTGGGGCGGCGAACATGGCGGCTCGGCAGCTTCCTCAGCCTCCGCTTCGCAGGCGGCTGCCGAGCTCTGTGAGGGCTCCCTGTAGCTGGGGGTTGAGAAATACATGGAAAGGGCTTCGCCTGGGTGGAGGGGAGCGCCGGGCCCCGAGCAGAGCCAGCAGGGGCCTTGCGCTGCTCCCGCAGCGTGGGGTGGTACGTGGCGGCGGCCTCGGCCTTGCGTCGGCAGGGCCGTGCGGCCTGCACGGCGCAGCAGGGAGCTGGAAGCTCCGAGGTGCGTTTGCTTTCCGCAGGCCGCTTTTCTCCTGAACCGCGGCCTGCCCCCCCTCACCGGAGGCAATACGAAGTAGCAGCCGGCAGCCCTGGCCGGCCCTGGGGCGTTGCCAACTCCCGCCCTGAGGAGAGAGGAGCCTGGTAACTGCTCCACCCCCCCCCCGGGCTGGTCCCCCTCGGGGCCACCTGAGCCACCCGCTTCTGATCCAGCACCACAGCCCATCCACTTCCACACCTCGCAGAAACAGTTTGTCCTTTAAAAACAGGTGACATAATGAAAATAGTGTGTCTTTGACCAATTGTCTCCTTTTCCCATGAAAAATCAAACCACATTTTTGTTGTTTGTTTTTTTTTTAAAGAAAAGTCGAGTTGTGTTTAGCCTATATACCTGCATTCCTTCTTATGTATTTCTGTAACGCAGTTGCCTTTGCTTCACTGGCTTTTCTCTGAATAAAATACTCCAGTGTCCTACTGCTTGCTTTTCCTGCTCTGTGCATAAGCTGCTTTTCCTAATTGACTTTCTTGACTCATAGCTTGAACCTGCAGGTGCTGAATCTCTTGTGAATGGTACCAAGCAGCATTACTCCTGCCGACAGCCTCTCAGGAGTCAAATAAGCCCATGGCTGGACACAGGATTAAAAACAGAACAAAAGAGGCCTTGAATAGTGTGAATAGGGGGTTACTCTCTTTTGGGAAATCTGCAGGGCAGGTACCATCGACTGCAGGAGTGAGCTAGTGCCAACTGGCCGTGTATTTTATGTACCTGCACTGTGGGTTTGGCTGTGAAAGGGGCTGAGTCAGGGGTGTAGACTCAAAGTTCTGCCAGTCAAAAGCATTTCCATCTGAGGGGTGGGAGAGGCTGTTTCTGGAGTCCCGTGACAATCTGAGGCAGGTGTTGCCCGGTTGAGCTAAATTTGATAGTGTTCTGCCTTTCTGCAATGTGCAGCTGATTGTAAATGCTGTAGAAAGTTGCAGCTTTGGGAATAGAGAGCAGAAAAGGGTTTGGGATTTGGACAATTCATGGAGCATTGCAGGGGCACTTGGCCAAGAGAACACTTGAAAAATCATAGCCTGGTAGCTCATAATCCGTCTAAATTAATAATTACTGAGAGCAACGAAGCATCCCCGTTTTTTTATACAAAGCTGATGCCAAAGCTAGTCTTTTGCAGGGTCATTATTTTAGTTCTATCTTGTCATGGGGAGAGAGAAGTAAGTTCTGCTACAGCCAGCCCATCAATTCTCTGAATGAATAGGTATCTAAGTAGATACATAGGCTGAACCATTCTGTTGTCTCTGCAGCAGCAATGTTTCTTTGGAAGCTGGTCCTTCCGAATGTGCCAGTTTATTTTTATTCCTTCATTCAGAAATGAGATGAGAGGGCAGCGGATGATGAAAACCACGGGATCATCTGTGCAGCGGGCATGGTTGTGGACAAAAGCCTCTCGCAAACACGTCCCCTCTGTAAAACGGGCTGGCAAATGCTTAGGCAACTTCACTGGGTGAAGACGTAGCCAAGTGCCTCCCTTTGTCGGAGACTGGTTTCCTCCAGAATCCTAGAAAAAGAACTGCCATGATAATTATCACTGGTTCCACCTTCTGTTGTGTTTGACACAGAAAGCATTCCACACGAAACAGCTGCAGCTGTGGGCTGCAGTGCCACGGAGCAAGCAGGTGTATGCATTTTTTATTAGAAAGACTGCATACAAATAAAGTTACACAAATTTAAATCGAGAGTAACCAATTCTCTTCTGCTTGTCAGGAGAGTAGGGAAGTGATGGAGCCTGCTGCTCACCCAGGATGAGCAAGCAAAAGAAGCTTCATGTTGCCTATTGTATGTGTGTCCATTTGGCCAACAAGGTAGACCTTGACTGGGGAGACTGGTAACTGATGTCAGTACGAGTTGCTACAAAAGCTCCATCATTCCATTCCATTCCATTCCATTCCATTCCATTCCATTCCATTCCATAAGGACTGCGTTTCACTGAGGGCTGAAATACGGCAGGTGAAATACGACTCGTGTGTTGAACCCAGCTGCTAATTCACCGGAGTCAAAAGCAGATGGAGGAGGTGCCAATCGTTTGTGTATCTGGAAGGATCCATAAGCAAAATGTTTTCAAGTGAAAGGCTCAAACAGGGTGAGGAGCTCCAGCACACTTGGCAAGGATGAGGGGAAGCAGTGGCTTGAGAAGGAGGAGGGTGGGAGGGTGCTCGCTCTCTGCTTCTGCTTTCTTTCCGTGCCTCTTGCATTAATTCCAGGTTATTGCTCACTGGCCTCTAGAGCAGATCTGCAGCATCACCAAGTGCTCTCTTGCTGAGCCCTTTTTTGGAAGAGAGGATGCTTGGCTCAAAGCTGTTCCAGTGCTCAAAGTGCATCCATCACGTGAGCACAGGTGGCCTGGCTCCTATGGCCACGGCAAGATTGTCGGGTGGGACAGAGAGTGCCAACTAAAGCAAAGGGTCTCTGGAGAGGGACGAGGCCACCCTGCTCTCTCACAGGGACATAAGCAATGCATAAACATGTTTTCTCCTGCACTTAGAGCAGGAAATTAGAAATCTTGCCTCCAAAGGCCACCATGCTACTTACTTTTTTCTCTGTCAGGCATTACCTGTAGGTGTGAGCATGAGCTTCCTATAGGATGTGTTTCCTGGCAGCTGTTCCCTATACGGTATTCTGAGAGTGGGAAAAACTCCTTTACTTAAAAGTTTTTCCAACTAATGTTACGGGTAGTCCAGTTAGGTGTCTGCAAGGCTTGTACCAGTAGTCGTGTGGTTAAATCACAAAGCACTTTGTAAAGGAAATGATACATTATCCCCGGTTTAGGCGCATCGGTTGCGTTTGTAGTAGGCAAGAAAACACGCCTCGGCTCGCTGCTGAGTGCAGAGGCTGACTGGCATGGAGAGGTCTGTGCTCGCCGGGTTTCCCTCCAAAGCTGAGTGGCTGCCTTCTGCATCTCTGCTGGAGATGGCCTTGGGTGTTGCTGACTCCTGAGCTGTGCAGGGAATTGTTTGGGATGCTGCCAGTTGGTTTCAGTGAAACCGATGCCAGTGATGATGTCAACAGTTTATAGAGGATTGAATTCCAATGCCCTGGAACATCCCCTGGCAGGGTTTAATTTATGCGATAGACCTAGCCAGAGAAAGACTTAAGTGCTTTTCCCAAAGTCACATAGTATGTTTGGAGCGTTAATCTCGGGAGATCCCTTGAAAGATGCAGATCCCTGGGCCACGTTACATTAAATATGCCACAGGTCGTGTGTATATGCCAGGGCTATAGAGAGGTGCTGTCACATGGAAAGGGCTTTTTCACAATGTTTCCCGAGTATTTTCCCAGCTTGGAAACATTCTGCAAGCAAAATAAACTCTTGGGATTGAAAGCAGCAGAATTGTGCCATACCTGGGCTAAATTAGGCTGTTGTATGAACCACCTTGTAGAAAAAAAAGGGTTTGCTGAACTCTCCTGGGACAGTATGTACCTTTGTCTTTAACACCTAAGCTCCAAGGCTTAAAACCAGGCATGAAATGCATGATTTGAAGAAAAATGCACAATTGGAAGAGTGACAATATTTGTCTTCCCATGTTTAGCTTGGGTTCATTTAAAATTCCATTTAGTGCCATTTCTAATTCCTATTCCAATAAAGCAAGACACTTTATTGCTGTTGTGACATAAAGCTCTTGGGTAGTTGTTTTACCAATAGCTTTCAGTGAGAGTCAGAACCTGGATTTTGGTGATATGTAGGTGCCTTACCTCCAGAAAGCTATCCAAAGTACCTTCTCTTCAGCACAGCCTGAATCTAAAGGACCTATATTCCCCCGTTCACTAGGCATGCAGGAAATTAAGGGAATGCACTGACGAAGTAAACACGTGTAAAGGTTCTCAAAATCTAGCCTTTTAGCACGAAAAAGAAAGCTGAAATCCACCCGTTTTCAGCATGTTTTTGCCTGCGTGCATAGCTCTCCAATCACCACAAAGCACTGTAGCTCCTGTTCTAAGAATGTGACTCTTCTCGGTGGCACTTCTGCTTTCCACTGGGAATAAGCATAACGGCTGGCATTCTTGCTTAGCATTGGGAAGCACCTGGATCCACTGATCTTCTCAGCCTGAAGGCATTCAAACCCACAGTTTTCATTATGATTTATATTCCCTAACCACCAGGACTGGGGGTGGCAGAAGCAGAGCTGGGCTCAGACAGGAAGGCAGATTTGGAGCAGGAAGAGAGAAAGCCTGAGGGTATGTGTAGGTGGGTGGAGAAAAGCCTGGATTATGATCGTGCTGATGAGGGGGGAACTGAGAGGTAGTCTTCCATTTTGTGGGCAAGTGCTCTCCAGTCACTAAGTTATCCCATGACAGGGGGATGATGGTCGCCTCTGTCTTCTCCTTTGGCTGCTTTGGGAAAAGTAGCGCTCAGCTCAGCACAGTGTCTCCTTTAGGAGAAGAATGTTTGAATTTCAAGAGGGCAAAGAAACGCAGGATAGAGGGGAGGGTCAGGATCTCAGGCTGTGCCTTGTAATCCTCGCTCAGATCATGGGAGCACCGCAGCAACTGTGGGGACACCCCCTTCCCTCCACTGACCCTGCCAGGGGCCCACCGAACTCTGATACTGTCAGGCACTGTGCTGGCCCTGGGCACATGTGCTAGGGGATGCACTAGCTCTGCTGGGTGCTGAAAGGTGGCTTCTCAAGCTTTCCCCATGCCCCCTGTCCTGCCAGGCAGTCTTCACACGACGACCGAGGTGCAGAGCCAGGGCACCTCTGACAGGGAATTGGTGTCAGTCACACAGCGGGAGCCACTCTAGTTGTGGCCTGAAGCTTTTTAGGAGTTGCTGTGGTAATATTTGTTGTATCTCTACAGCACCGAGAGAGGGGTGTGCTGCTTTGCAAGCAATACATAGTGGTGGCTCAGCTGAGATCTTCAGCTTACAGCTGACCCTTTGGAGACGAGAAACCCCCTGTCTGCTCTGATATTATGCCAGCAGGCAGCTATTAAATCTCTTTCCTGACATGGGTCAGAGGGCTAGAGCTAGTTTAATTAAAGGTGTAGACCTCATGTAAATGCTGGAAAAATTAATGAGTGTCTTGAGAAATATTATTTTCTGACTTTACTTGCCTTCCCCTTCCATAGACAAGCGTGTACATGCTCACACAAATGACCAGTTCCAGGTCCTCAGTGAACCCCAGTAGGCTGCACCTCACTGGAAAGAAATCATGAAGTATCTCTACCAAGCCCTTGGAGCAGTGAAGATCACACAATGCCCTCTCCCTGTAGATGCTCCAGAAACATTTGTCTGAAATTTTTTTGGTCGTGACTTGTGTCCTTGTATATCCTGGGACAATGCCCAAGTCCGTGCATGCTTTATCCTGATGTAAGTTACAGGGAGGCTCCAACAAAAACGACAGATAACATCATTTTCTTGAGCACTTCTGTCAGGTGATGTTCCCCATTCAGGTTTGCGGATGTGTTTATGTGCTTGGTGCTGCTGCAAGTTGGTTGATTTATTATTCTTCTTGTGGTATCTGTCTTGTGAATTGGGTGTTAAAAGGCAAGCAAGATTAGATTAAGCTAGAAATTACTGGAGGGTGATTTGCTGAACTTAAAGTAAATTAATAAGCATATGGTTGGTGGTTCTAATGGCAAGGACTTGCTTTTTGTCTCTGTTTCTGTGTCATCAGTGCAGTCAGCATGCTGGATTCTGTTTCTTATCTGTGGGTGTGTTACTGGAAGGGGTACACAGGATGGTCAGGACACTTGGGCTGCTGTCTCTCTATTGGTTTAGGTGTGTGAACTGTAGCCGAGCATAAGGTTAAAAAGTTGGTTGGAGCACTCTTTGAATTCAACAATTCAGTTTAATGGATTTTGCTTGAATAAATGATCTTTCCTAAATCTCAGTCTTACAGTTCTGGCTAGTTTGTGCTTGATAAATCATTGAATCCATCCAGAACGTAGTGCCACATTTCAAAAAGAAAGATCTGGAGCGAGCTAAGAGACAGATGTCTGATAGCTGGAGTAACAAACAGTTTACAGCAGGCACAAGAACGGAGAACTATCATTCAGCTCCCAAGTGGAGGAAACCGGGGCCCACGGCTTCAGGCTGCTGTTTAGTCCTTAGTCGTCAGCTGAACCCAAATATTCCTTTGCCCCAACCAGACAGGATATCTTCCACTTCTTTCAAGCTTTCAACATACCACTGATGCCAGCAGCCAGAGCCTGTTTGCTGCCTTTGCTTTTGCACATGTGAAAAAATGCTGCTGGTAGATCCTTGTGTTTGCAGTTTGGGCTCCTTGCTACTCCTCAGCTCAGTCCCCATCTAATATCCATGTGGGATCTTGGTGAGAAGCTGCCTGTAAACCTTGTTTGCACCTGCAGGGGTTCAGATTCTCTCTGCTTTTTGTCTTGCTGTGGACAAAATTGCCCAGTCGTTAGAAACAAATATCCTGGGTATAGGCTGTGGTATGGAACAAGTCTATGGTGCAAAGGCAGCCAGTCCTGGGTAGATGGTACATGATGGGTCAGCAAGTTTCCTGAGGCTCTTCCCAACTCTTTCTTCTATGGCTTTTTGGTGAGACAGAAAAGCTTGTCTAGGGAAAGAAGCACCGTTATGTGGTTAACATAATGATGGGCAGGCAGAAGGATGGTGGTTCATCCAGAAAAGTGCAGGATAAAGCAGCATCCCAGAGGTAGCTTGCAGCAACCAGAGACTAGGGTCTACCTGGTTCAGTTAATGAAATTATGCCAATTTATACCATCTGAGAATCTGGTCCCTGAAGTTTTCATCTCTCTTAAGTCCTCTGAGACAGGATACATGCTGAGAAGGGCATGTTCTCTACGCAAGCAGTGGTAGCAAGCCAGAGTGGTCTGATTGGCCTCTGATCACAGCCATGTTTTCTTCTCCAAAGACTTTTTCTCCACATGCTGTATTACATTCTTCATTTTTTTTTTTTAAATTAAAATGTGTTTTTTTTCCTTGACACAAAATCTTGTACTGGGAGAAACTCCTGTTGCTGTGGTCAGCATAGACTGGGAATCACCAGCTGAAATGAAGGCCATAGGTTGGAGCCTGGTATCCAGGGTGGCCATCATGTGACACCAGCCTTCTTGGAAAGTACAGAGCTAAGTAAGATCTGGCCATAAAACACTTTGTTGTACAGGAAGGCAACGTGCCAGCTTGCCTAGGCAAAGCCAGAGGCAGGTGGGTTGGGACTTTGGACACTCCACACTGTTTTCCATCCTTTTTCAGTCTACCCAAGTTGACATACATAAATGAGTTCTGTGAGAACTTTCTTCTCATGCTCTTTTCTCCTTGCAAGGCCATTCCCAGCATATTAACTACCTGTTTAATGAACTCTTTTTTTCTCTGAAATGTCAAGCTGTGAAAATGTTGAGAAAAACAGAACTGTCCCTTGCTACCATACAGTGTCTTCTGGGGCAAGATCCTCTTACAAACCTAGCACCCAGAAGTCGTAATTTATATGGAATAATTAAGTCCTGGTTGCTGAGGGACTAGAATAAATTGAAATAAAGTGAGGGAACTCTTAAGGTATTTTAGATGAACCTTTATGGAGATGAATGCATTTTCATGTTCTTTTGCTAAAAGTCATAGTCAAAATGTCAGCAGTTTGGGGACTGTTTTTTCATTGCTTCATTTAAAAGGTGGTAAACTGAGGTGGATTTCAGTGCAGTCGTTTAAAGATAAATGTTGTTAAAGAAACCCAGTGTCAATTGTTTTATTATAATCTCTCCTAGTATTATTGTTCTGACTTATTTGAAGTCTCTACACGTTCTGCCTTATTATTGTTTGACATTATCTGAAGAGAATGCCATGAGTAATGTATTGGTTCAACTTAAAGTGTGACACAGAAACCAGTATTTGGGCAAAATCACTTTTATATTTCTTTACCACTTGGCCTTGAGGGAGCCAGTATATTAATTTCACAGCAGGAAGGAAAATATTCTCTTCTCGATATGTTTTTTCTTTCTAAATAAGAGGGTTATAGATTATCCAATTTCAAAAGTGCTCAAAGGTTCTACTCTGATTTGTGGTAGTTGGTTGTAAAATCCAAACTCATAAAAATATGAAGTGAGAACTGTTTCTTATTTGGTTTTGTTATTGTTGGTGTTCACGAAATGTTTGAAGGGTTTGCACTCACAGGAAGTCCTGTCAGTTTAGGAAACAGCAGCTGGATAAATACACGTGGTGCTTTTGAAGGACTAATCGGTCTTAAACTGCCCTTCCTAGGCATGTCGGGTCCCACTGTAGGGCCCTGAAGAAGGACATCATGAGCTACAGATATATTTTGAGGCTAAGAAATGTACACCATGTGGGGTGAAAGGCTTTGCTCCTGGGGGTCTGCTTCCTGGAGGAGACCTGGCCTCAGCAGCAGCCAGGAGGGGCCCGGGAGCAGGTCCATCACCAAATTCCTGTGTCAGCAGCTGGTGGGAAAGCTGGGTATGCCCAGACCATCAGGAGAGGCTGGCACGACCGTGTCAGGCAATGAGGGGCAGAGCTAGGAAGGCCTCCCCGGGCTCTGTGCCGCACCAGCGCTGTCCTGCTGCGCGGAGCTGGCTACGCACCTCCTGCATTTGCCAGCTGCATTCTCATGAGCGAGTCCTTCAACCCTGCTCCACGTTCTGCAGCTCATCTGCCTACACGCCCTAATCGATAGACACCATCCTTTCCTGAAGCAGCAGCAAGTCGATACAGAGCCTCCTCGCTCACCGAACCCAGCGCCCGTGCTTGGCCTGGGGTTTCCACAAGAGCTTTCCCACGCTGTCTACCTGCAGATGCAGCGTGTGGAAAGCAGACAGTATCTGCACACCCCCCATGCCCTCCAGAAGCAGCCTGTCTCTACAGTAGAGATGGACCGTGGAGGTTATGGTGAAGATGCGGCTGTGGCCCTGGTGGAGAAGAGCAGTGCTTCAGCTGCAGTGATACCTTCTCTGTGACCACGGCCAATCAGTGCAGAGAACGCTGTCAAATTTACCTGGTTCACCTAATCAAGAGCTCTTCAACTGAGGAGTTCATGTCCTCCCAGCCCAGCTAGAGAGCAGTTTATGGAGTATGAGGAAAGATAATCCTTTTAATTGTCTTTTAATAATTGCGAGCGTTTCATCTCTATCTAAGATATTTGACTAAGCCCCTCAGGCTCTGAGTTTCATGAGGCAACAGGTTCTATCAGGAAGGATGCACAGTCCATGCTCCATGGGAGAGCTTCTTGGGAGAGCTCATGACTTTACTCCTTGTTTTGTTCCTTCTGGTTTAGGCTGCCTGCGTGGACTGCAGCAGCTGGAGTGTCACAGACAGAGCAGAGAGGGGAATTGAACACCAACTCTCTGTTTTCCCCTCCTGCTCGCATATTACATATATGGAGCAACTGGACACAGAAAGTGTGCTGAAGAGACAGAAGATAACTGAAAATGGGATGGAATACATGAACTCAGTCAAGGTAGATCATGCCAAATTAACATGGTGCCTTTCTTTTATGCGATAACTGACTTTTTCAGACAATGCAAACACAGTCAGTTTGCATTGAGAGCTTGAAATAAACTCAAGAAATTGTTTCTTGTATTGGAGAAACATGAATTTGAAGATAAGGAAAGCACTGACAGACAGGAAGATCACGATAGGTTACAATAGAACAGTAACAAACACTCCTGAAGTAATTCCTGGTGCAATTTATCCAGGACCGGTCTTGGAGTGTTTAATGTTTGATTGTTTAATGTTTGTCTTGTTTAATGTTTAGTTCCCAGCTGTGGCACCAGAAGTTAAAAAGGAGGCAGTGACATTAACTGATGACTGGTCCACCCCAGAGACAAAAAGGAGATCCAGAAGAATGATGGAAATCAGTGTCCAAAGATGGGACGAGAAGGGGCTGTTGTGATAGGGAAATCCTGATGATATCCTTGTAGATATGAGCAAGACCCAGCTTTCCAGTGAACCTGTCAAATCCACAGTTCCTGTGACACGATTACACCAGGAACAAAAAAAAAAGCTCCATTGTTTTATTCAAGGAGCCTACTCAATCTGTACCCATTCTTGGCAAGTTAATTGTATCCGCGTAATTAGCTACCGTTGTGGAAGGACAACTTGTAGCATGCACAAAGTAGATACACTTCTTCTCAGAGCTGGCATCAGTTTTCCCATCCCCTTTCACCCAAATGGGAATATTCCCTTTGCTCTGGTCCAGCTGCTTGTACAGCTGCCAGACACACCCCTGTGAGCA
This sequence comes from Actenoides lindsayi, assembly GCA_025331215.1. Lineage (NCBI taxonomy): Eukaryota > Metazoa > Chordata > Aves > Coraciiformes > Alcedinidae > Actenoides > Actenoides lindsayi. The sequence goes on along the minus strand of WTSP01025251.1, from coordinate 10,050 downwards.
CCGGTCCTCTCCATGCTGTGCTGAAACGAAGGTGAATTGTAACCAGAGACACTTGCCTTGGTGAGATGACTTCAGAATTAAAGTTCATGAAAGCTGTAAAACTACAGTTTACAAAATAAATTCATGTAGTGGATTTAATGAACTCTCTGGCCTGCTAAAGCTATAAAACTTACACAATTAACAAGCCCACGTAGTGGATTTAAACTCTTTGCTTATGTATATTCAATCCTTTTTGTAAGAGATACGGGCCTTGCATTGGTCACTAGACCCTTTTGTGAGATGTCCAAAATTTCTCCCTAATAATGCTCTTTTTGGTTAGTTATCCCTCATCAGATATACAGCTTTAAATGTGAAATGTTTTTCCTAGATGTTGGCTTTTGTAAGATTTCAAAAAAGAAAATTGTTAAATGGAAGGATCGAATGATTGTATCACAAAGCTAGAGAAAAGCACGTGTTTTCTGGCTCTGGGAAAGTGCTGGAAATTGCAGGGGCTGGTATGGGTGGGAAGGAAAAAGAAGAAATAGAAGAAGCCACATTTCCATAAGTCACATTACAAAATGGCTCACATTTACCAAATTTTGGAAAAAAAATAAGGTAGCAAAACTTGCCCCCCTCCTCCTCCTCCTGTCTTTCTTAGTAACGCTTGAACTTTTTTTTTTTTGGCTGAAAACACAAATCCCAGATAAGTAGAAAAGTGAACGAAACTGCCTGAGGCAGCAGAGAAAAATCTCATCCCAAATAGGCAGAGGCTGGCAGGGCTGGAAGGGAGGGGTGGTGGAGGAGGCATGCAGCAGCCTCTGCTGAGAAGGTGCTCGGGCCCTTCTCAGAGCGGCTAGCGGGCCAAGGCTGGCATTAGCCCAGACTGGGCAAAACTCAAGAATATTGTTTGCACAGCTTCGTTAGTTTTCCCAATGCTTTTTGGAGCTGAAAAGTGTGTTTCTAGTTAACGGAATGCTACTGCACACAGTAAATTTGTGACTCCTTTCCATGAGATCTTAGCGAAGAAACGCAGAAAGCTGCTGGGTGAAGAGAGACAAGATACGATGAGAGACACTTTCTCCTTCTGAAGCCCTCCTCATGATGATACAGGAGCTGTACGAGGCAGCAGTGCATAGCTAAGGCCTTCATTTTTTAAGCTCACTGGAACACAGCTTGAATTAAGTCAAACTTAAATCCCCAGTTTCTTCTAGCACACATTAAACCCCTTCTCCCCAGACTCTCAGCCAAATAAATGCCCATTTATCTCCTTTTTCTGCTGCTAGAGGTCTTCAGGCTGCCTCCACACAACTGCTATGCAGACTGCAACAGTCTCTCTCAGACGTATCTTAGAGCCGGCACAGCATTCAGGTTTTTTTTTTTTTTTAGTGTAGGAGGTTTCTATTTATTACATTAGTAGCTCCCAATAAGCTTTGCTCGAGCTCATGCTACTTCATAAGGTTGATGTGTTGTGGACAGTCTTGAAAGATAATAGCGATGCAACAGTGACAAATGCCTTCAGACTTTCCATTCTAAAGAAGTAACAGGAACTGTCCACTTTTTCTCCTGATTTGTCTGTGGGGGCTGCAAGTAATTGGACAGCTACTGAATTGGAATGAGCCCTTTAGTTAGTACTCTGCCTCCTCACACTGACCATCTGACCACCTCAGAGGTGACTGTGGGAACGATTTGGCCATATCTGTAACGTTTTGACACCCCAACAAAAAAGTGGGGAGCTTTAACTACTAAGTCTGAGAGTGTGTTTGCTTGGGAGGGTGTTTCAGTGCACACGATATTAAACTTCTATTTGAGACTCAGTACTGTTTGTCTGAACCATAGATTGACAAAAAGGCAATTCACTTTTGCTGTCTCGGTTTCCCATTTGTCAAGCTTCCTGTCTCACTGGGTCACTGGGATGTACTAAGATACCTCAGTGATGGTGTCCATAAAGCTCCCAGAAAGTGGTTAGGATGCCAAGAGGAAATGCCACGACATTAAGTCCCCTGCTAGTACTTGGTGTGACAGGCAGGAATACCTGGAGTGTGTCCTGCTTGTGTTTGCAGCCTGTGATTTCTTGGATTTATAGCTCCACCAAAATGCTCTTGGGTGACAGATTTGGCCACGCTCCTGTGTATGTACATGCCTTGACTAGAATTCCCAGTGATTAGGTGGAAAATTATCTTCCCGTGCCCAGTGGAGTCTGGGCCTCTTCATAGAAGCAACCAGTTGCTGCCTCTGTAGCTGGTGGTTGTGGTCCAGTGCTCCTCCCACGGGCACTGTGTACTCACTCACTCACTCACTCACTCACTCACTCACTCACTCACTCACTCACTCACTCACATTTTACACAGGCCACCGAATCAGTGTCAAATGTGATGATTTATGGTCACTGCTCAGACAGCCTGAATTCCTTGAGTGGATGAGTGACCTTGAGTTAGTGGATTTTGGACTCTTGCCAATTCCTTGTTTATTGTGAGTATCTGTCTTACCCAATCCAAAGGCAGGAAAAGGTGTTTAGCTAAGTAACTGCAAGATATTCTCTACCTTTTTTTTTTTGAAGCTTGACTGAAGTAAAATATGACCTTAAAAGCATCAGTAAATACTGCAGCCTTCGTGTAAACACATCAGATGTACATCTGCTGTTTCTTTGTTCTTTACTGATAATAGAGGAGCTGTAGAAGGCAGACGTACACATACCTTCCACAGCGTGGGCTCCTTTCCATCCCTTCAGCAGCTGCCTTTTCCTACCAAGAAGTCTTTTGGGGAGCTGTCTGTGAAGGAGCCAGGGTGAAGGGGTCTGGAGAAGCTGGGTGCTGCTTGCCAGGAATCTTTCCTCCTTATGAAGTCCTTGGGCACAGGTCATACTTGATATCATGTGCTTTCAGGGTGCAGAGGACTGTGGCAGCCTTTGCAGGTTGGACTGCCCTAGGAGCAGTCACTGCCACACAGGGATGCTAAAAGGTGCTTCCTCCACTGCAATTTTGGGTTCAGTCACCCAAACTAAGCAAGGAGCTGGCTGTTCAGCACTGTGATACTGTTCAGGTAGAAGTAATTTTGGACAGAGAACATGGATGGGCAGACTGGAAACCCTTCCCCTCCAGTCTTCTTTATACACGGTCTTGTATGGATCCCAGTGCTCCATGCACAGCCTGCCTGTTCTGAACTGGTGCTGTGCCTGCTCATAGCCCTGCCTTGGGATTTTGCAGGATGGGGGATGTGTAGCTCAAATATTCTACAGGAGGCATGTCTGGGAACAGCAATGCACTGCTGAAGAAATGCTATGTAATCATAGTCTCATAATACAGCCCAGACGAAAGGAACCATGCTAACTATTACCTTCCTTGGCAAAATAAGCCCTACCATAAAGAATCCGTAAGGTTTCATACATTATACCTGAAAACTCTGAGAGCTCCTCTAGGGAAAAGGCCAAAGGTCACCAAGTCCAAAACCTTGAACTCGTAGAAGCTACAATAGGTCCAAAATTCAGTTCTATGTCCTGGTTCCAAGGTAGTCATTGCGCTTTGAAGGAAGCAGGATAAACGTGATGTTCTGCAGGATAATCCTAAATGTGATAGTGAAATGTTAGCCAAAGGCTCTGCATCCCAGAGAAATCGTGTGTAGGAGGTACAAGGATTAGGCAAATAATCACAGAATCACAGAACGGTAAGGTTTGGAAGGGACCTTGAAAGATCATCTAGTCCAACCCCCCTGCTAGAGCAGGATCACCTAGATAAGGTCAGACAGGAACGTGTCCAGGTGGGTTTTGAATGTCTCCAGAGAAGGAGATTCTACAACCCCTTAATCCCAAATTGTTACTTAATATATAATTTAATTTTTACCTGAGAAGTAAATACTAGATCAAAGATGGCTTCAGCTGATGATAAATCAGAGGATCTAACACCACCAGAGCTCATGCTCTCAGGCAGCCCATATGGCTGAGATGGAAAGCAAGCAGCCTTCACTGAACCACCGTAGGGTTTGTCCTTGGGGTGTTGCATGGATGCAGAACCACAGCGGTCCTTATCCTCAGCACCTTAAGATCCAGGCCTCAGTTCGTGACCTAGCAGCCACTGTGAAGAGCTGTGGAGCGGTGTAAGGAAAACACTGGCTGTGGAGAGTGCATCCATGAATGTGAAACTCAAACAACCTCTTGACCCACAATCCACCTATGGTTCAATCCACTCCACTCAATCAGATAGAAACCGCTTGCAGCTATGCAAATAGTCCATCCTGCCTGTCTTGTTGGCCTTGCCTCCACCTGACCTAATTAGTGTGGTGAGTAAATAGAAGAATGAGGTCAAATGCAGGGCTAGATTTTCCTTGAAATGGCTCCAGCTACGGCCAGGCCGCTCGATACCATGGCATCCAAAGAGCCTGCTCTGGGAGAGACAGCTGCAACATCCGTCCATCCAAAGGCTGGGTGAACCAGAGCGGGGTGGCAGAGTTACCAGCTGCCGAGACTTTGGGCTGAGGCTTCGAATCAATAAAATACCATCTGTATCCACTCAGCTGTGTTAACACCCAGTAGTTCCCCCGTTCGAGCTCTGGGCTTGTGCTCACGCATTCCTTTGCTTCAGATGCATTTCCAGGGCGAATTGCGGCCCTACCTGACGGGGTGGGGTTTTTTTTTTTAACACGGCATCAGGCGCCAGGTGATTATTTTATTTTATTTTCCAAGTATTAAGTCAAGACAGTCTGCTAGGGAGGCAGGCAAGCCCCGTCAAGTTCTCACATACTTGTGCTACGGTATGAAGCTAAACTGTGAAGTTTTCCAAGTATTTTAATGAGCGTGTTTCAGACTTTTTTATTAACTTTTAATGCCTTTTTCTTGTGGCAGTTCCAACTGCTGTGCTGCGGGAAAGGCCAAGCCACCCTCCAGTGCTGTTCCAGGTAAATAGGCCTTAACCGCAAATTACCACGTACACCTTGTGCTTGCTTCTGAAGTCGAAGGCCCCGTGCTCTGTGTGAGAATAGCTGTTTGCAGGCTCAGGCTGCGGGTTTGCTCTGCGAGGCCCCAGCTGGCCGAGGATCTGATAGAAAGGGCCCTTCCTCCGGGCCTGAGCGCTGTCGGCAGCTTGGAGAGAACGGCGGGAACTGCAGCATCCTTTGTGGGGTTTGCTGCGGGGGGTTTGAAGGCCACGCTCTGCTTTTGGGGGGGGGGTGGCAGGATGGGAAGGGAAAGGGGCTCGGCTCGGAGGATGGGTGAGAGGCACGGAGCGTCTGTCCTGCTCTGAGGTCTCTGCCCGTGCCGCTGTTGCAGCCCCAGCGGAGAGCGATGCCGGAGCTGCTGCATCCCCAGGCCTCTGCTTTGTGTCTTTTCTTTACGTTGCCAGGTTTGCTTTTGGGTTAAGAGGTGGGAGAAGGATTCAGCAGTCTTGAAGGTGGAAGGTGTCCATAAAACATTGCCTTGATTCTTTCAGAAATTTGTTTCCCCTTTGGGACTGAACTCCATAACTGGGATCAGCATTTGTATTTTGCTATAAAAGACCCTGTTCTAATCCAGGCCTTTAATCATGCCCTTTTTACCTAGAAAGCAATAAGGATATAACATCTACCTCCCCAGAACATCCACCAACCAAACCTCCAGACATTATTTCAACAGGTGCTTCCAGCAGAGGCAGGACAGGCTGGAACTACACACATCCTGTTAAGTCTTCTGTTACTTAGCCAGATCTAGGAGGCTTCCAGTTATGAATAAACTGGACACACACAAATGCACTTGAAAGATTTTGTTGTCACTCGTTGGCTTGACCCTCATTCCCTCAACCCGGCTTCCCCCAGTAGGATGGCATGTGGCTTTTGAGTTTAACTAAGAAATGTAACTGCAATGGAGCAAAAAGCCATGCAAAGAAGCAGCTTCCTCTGTTACATAGTACATGAAAAATAATTCTAGACTTACATAGAAAAATGTATGCGTTTGAACAGATGCTGTGATATAGATAAAGTGATGTAAACCTTGCAGATGTAATTGCTGGTGTAAAGTTGTCCTTATTCTGCTACAACCCTTTTCCACATTGGAAAATAAATAAGCCAGACATCCTTTTCCTGTGATCACTTTCTCTGCCCAAGGCTTACATCTACTGAAATAGGTAAAGAAAATTACCTGCTTACCTGAGATGGTTGCAGAGACATCAAGTCTGGGGCTAGGATTTAGGAACAGCTTTCTATTCTTATCTGGTCCACACACCACTGGGGCCAGCAAAATGCTCCTGTGGATTCTCATAGTAGCAGTACAAATATAAATGGGACCTTTCTCCAGGCCTTACAGGCTCTTCATGGGAAGTGCTCACATCTGATGGTGGCATCTAAAGTATCTCTTGTTCCGTGATGCCCCCTGCTTTGGAGAGCTGCTTGGCAGCAGTGCAGTGCCAGCCAGTTCTGGTGTGGCCCTACAGGGAAAGCTGCCTTACGGACAGGAAATGAATGCATTTCAGAAACCTGTTCCTCCTCAGTGCCTGCCCAGAGATACTGGATTTGCTTTGGAATTCAGACCAGCATAACTGAAAGGCAGCAGGGACCAACTGCAGTTTCAGTCTCCTGATGGCTATGTCTTAGATATAAGGTATTTTCTTGGCACTCTGCACATGACAAACGCCAAACAAAATGATGTTTGCTCTTTCCTTTCTGCTAGTCTACGAAGGAGTGGCTTAAAAGTTAAAAGCTACCTCAGTATGTGTGTGGCAATCAGGAGAGGGTTCTGAAGACTGGAGGAAAGTAAATAGCAAGAAGGAGGACCCAAGGAACTATGAGCTGGTCAGCCTCACCCTTATCCTTGGGATGGTGGTGGAGCAAATAATCTCTGAAACTACTTCCATACACATGATGGACAAGAAGGTGATTTGGAGTAGGCAGCATGGATTTATGAAGGGGAAATCATGCTTAACCAACATGATAACCTTCCATGATGGTGCAAGTTTGTAGATGATATGAAACAGGGAGGAGTGGTTGATGTCCCAGATGGTTGTGCTGAAATTCAGAGGGACGTAGACAGGATGGAGAAGAGGGTCAGAAAGGAACCTCCTAAAATTCATCAGAAGGAAAATACAAGCCCTGCCCCTGGGGAGAAATACTCTCATGCACCAGTACATGCTGGTGGGCTACCAGCAGGAAAACAGCTTAGCAAAGAAGGATGTAGGAGTCCTGATGGACCCTGGGGGTGTCAAGGTGATGGTAAGTCAGCAATGCATCCACTCAGTGAAGAAGCCAGTGTGTCCTGGGCTCCATCAAGTGTACTGCTGCATTGGTGGGTCCTATCTGGAGTGCTGTGCTCTAGTGCAAGAGAGACAGGGGCATATTGTAGTGAGTCTGTTGAAGGGCTGCAAAGATGATGGGACTGGAGATGAAGGGCTGCTCAGGGGACTGGAGCAACTTTCATACAAGGAGAGGCTGAGAGAGCTGGGACTGTTCAGCCTGGAGAAGAGAAGGCTCAGGGCGATCTTGTGCATAAATACCCAACGAGGAGATAAAAAAGAGGGAGACAGACTCTTGTCAGTGGTGTCCAGGGACAGGGCAAGAGGCAACAGCACGCACAGAAACACAGAAAATTCCAACTGCAGGAAAGAAAACCCTTTTGTACTGTGCGGGTGGTTCAACACAGGCACAGGTCGTACAGACAGGTTGTGGAGTCTCCCCCTTGGGGATACTCAAACCCTGGATGGACACAGCCTTGAGCAGCCTGCTCTGGCTGACGCTGCAAGAGCAGGGCTTGGGCTGGTCAGGCTCAGCAGGGGCTGGCTGCCAGCCTCAGCCGTGCTGAGTCTGGGATTCTGTCCCGTAAGGGTCTCTGCAGCCACGACCCTGCTGTTCTCCTTGTCACTCTGGTCATGGATCTGTCCCCAGTGAACTCCAAAGCTCCCCCAGTTTCCACATGTGCAGAGAGGAATATAAGAGGATGCCAGTGCAGAAGTGTTTGCTTCCTGTGTTTTATCTTAGTGCGTGTTGCACAACTAACAAAACTGCCAAGGGATTTTCCAGGGGCATCCCTAAAGGCTTTGGAAAGGTTTGCTTTTTATATAGTTCTGGATTGTCTTGAAAAATTAATCCTTCTTCCAGCACATTCAAAGCTCTGATAGATGAGACAGCTGTAGAAATAAGTATGGAAGGGCATCACGTTTTCCATTCACTTGCCAACTTACTTGCATGCAAGTAGTAGAGTAGTTCTTAGCAGCAGAAGTAGTAGTTCTTAGAGTAGTTCCTCATACTGGAATTCATTCAACTCTACTCCCTAAACATTGCGCTTATGTGACCGAAGCTGCCTGCAGTTTTTCACCTCTGACTTCAGGGTTGGAGGTGGAGCATTTTACAGGTTCTCTCACTACCTGCAGGATACCGTGCCCTGGTATCCCTCTGCTGCAATTACATCCATACTGGGAGTGCCTCTCCAAGCCTCGTGACACGTGCCACTCTCCAGGTGCCCTGTCAGCTCGATGGCTTTGTGTGTACGCGTCCCTCACTTCACATCCCCAGCTCAGCACCAGTCACCACCAGTGCTGATTCACTGGCTGAGCGTTTCCAGGATTCAGACATTCATTGCTTCTGTCTCCTTCTCTTCCTGGCATTTCAAAACCCTTTTCCAGTTACATTTGAGTATTATCGGTTTCTAGGTCATCCCATATTTTAGGTAAGCTCCTTGATATCATTTCTGTGTTGTTTGGTTTTTTTCCCTCCAATTAGCTATGTTTGAAATCTTAGCACAGACAGAAAAAGTTACAAAGCATTATAGCAGCACTGAGACTGTAAGTGGCAGTGGTTTGTTCTAAAGGAATTAAAACTCAGTAGAAAAATCACTACACAGAGCATAGGAAAGAAACCAGTAGAAACTGAAGCTACCTTAACTTTGTGCCACTTCCTGTGAATTGATCGTGGTGGGGGAGCTGAGAGAGAAAGGACAAAATAGGATCACCTAGTTAAATATTTTACCAATGTTAAAGCTCTTAAAACATTTTATCTTCTAGGTTTTCATGCCTATGTTACCTTTGTCTTTATCTGTGTCTATCTCCATGATCAGAGTTGGTTTTTGCAATTAAAGCAGCACAAGCCTGTTGCTTCAGTATTGTTTGTGATCCTGCAGTTGTACGACTCTTGCTGTCATCTTTGCACGGTCCCTGCTGTCAGCCAGCCAAAGACCATAGAGGTTTGTTTCCACATTTAGCTAAATCCAACAAGGAGTGCCAGCTTAATATTTCTGCATGTGACACAGAGCTAGACATGCCTTTGTAGTGTCATATTGCAGGGTTAGTAACACAACTTAAAACTGCTTTACAAAACTCCCATAATAACACTTGGAGTTGCCATACAGTTTCTGCAGGGATTGAAGCTGGAAGGACAATTGTGACAAATACGTCTTAGTGAGTTTTTCCCTTCATGCATAAGGTCATCTGGCTTCTACTCAGGTATCTCTCATTTTCTCTTTTTAGAAATAATTTTCAAGACAGATGTTACTTCAGAAATTCTCACCACGTACCACTGCTTTGTTCTGCTCTGCCAATAGCAGGCTCGGTGAATTCAAGCTACTTAGTGAGGTGCTCTTATGCTCTTCTAAGTATTTCTCCAAACAGATCTTTAAAGAGCTTTAAGACTTTCCAGCAATGGATTTCAAACTGACTCGATGTAGCCTTGGTTTGCCCTCAGGCTGCTTTCCCCAGCACTTGCTTTTTGTTAAACTTTCCAGTCCCAAGGGATTTCTCTTGAACTTCTGAAAAGGTTTGCTAAAGCGTCTCTAATTTCTTCCCCCATTTCCTTCAGCATGCCTGGATATGGCCTTTTCCTTTTACTGGTTTTATGGATCCCAAGCTTTTTATTAACTATTCCTGATCTTATCTTCTTGTTTCTTAATTCCACATCATCTGCTCTCAGTAATCTTGGTAATCAGAATCTTGCTTAAAATATCAGTTCTCTGACAGCCAGAGATTCAAAGGAAGTGTTAATATTTTCTTTGCCTGTTTCATTTCTCTCCGATTACTCTTTAACAGCCGTATGAAAGAAAAAGCCTTCCCTCCTTCTTTTCTCTTTTCTTTTCTTTTCTTTTCTTTTCTTTTCTTTTCTTTTCTTTTCTTTTCTTTTCTTTTCTTTTCT
>WTSP01025250.1:23577-33888 GCA_025331215.1 Actenoides lindsayi | reverse complement strand
AGGGGTGTTCAGCCTGGAGAAGGCTCTGGCAAGACCTTATTGAAGCCTTCCAGTATCTGAAGGGGGCCTACAAGAAAGCTGGGGGGGGACTTTTTACAAGGGCTTGTAGTAACAGGGCAAGGGGTAATGGCTTCAAACTGTAGATTAGAAATTAGGATGCTTTTTACTCTGAGGGTGGTGAGACATGAACAGGTTGCTCAGGGAAGCTGTGGATGCTCCATCACCAGGTGTGTTCACATCCATGTTGGATGGGGTTTTGAGCAACCTAATCTAGTAGCAGGTGTCCCTGCCTATGGCAAGGGGCGGGAGGGAGGTCGGGGGTGGGTTGGCGGGCTTTGGGGAGGTGGGTGGGGGGGGGGAATTAGACGATCTTTAAGGTCCCTTCCAACTCAAACTGTTCTATGATTCTATGAGGCCTTGTGCATAGTATGGATGCTATACCTCTGCACATTTTGGCTTACAGTATTTCTTTGTAATGGTGCTATTTTTATAGGAGATACAGTTTAGGAAGCTTCATTCAGATTTCAGCTCTGGTGCCACAGAAGACATAACAAACTGGAAAAAAAAAAATAGCATCTGTACAGACAGAGCACTCCAAATGCGTAACCTCAGTGCCACCATACTTACCATTTTCTGTAAATCAACCATACTTATTCTGCCAGCTTCCTTTTTCATCTGATCCACACTTTTCTGGGCTAAATTCAGATAGGCCTGCAAATGATGACGCATCATAGCCAACCGTAAAGCACACAACAGGATTATAATCCACAGCCTCACGGTGTCAAATGTTTCTTCTGACATTCTGTGGAGTAAGGAGGAAAAAAAAAAAAAGAAAAAAAAAAAAAAAAAAAAGAAGAAAAGGTAATGCTGTTTTCCAAAGGTCACTGCTACAGAGTTGTTTGTTTGTATCATCTGTAAAGAAATCTTGAGGCATACTGTCAAAAATGCTTAATGCACAATCTGCAGTTCAGGTGCAAGTAATATTCACTTTTGCCCTCTGTTTGTCTCTCTACTGCTGCATCTTACTAGCCCTATTACAGCGTCAGAAGCAAATTAGCATCCATTTGTCTGTAAACAAGAACAGCTCCTAAATGCTGAAATTCTGAATAGTGAAGCTAAAAATCAAGCTCGCTCAGGCAATTGCAGGTTTTGGGACACACAGTTCTAGATGGCGAATGTGTACTTCAGTTGCCTCAGATACCCTGTCATAGCACAACCCTCATTTTGAGATAAACTGTGGAACAAAATGGAAGGACAAAATACATATATTTGCAATATTTTATGCAATAGTTCAGTGGTCACAGAACCACCTCAGAAGCACACCTCAGAACTTTTTAGATCTATAAATGAAAGCATCAGCCAATCATACCTGTTTCCAGTCTATTTGAATATTACTATTTTGGCTTATCTAGGCTAACAGTGACAATAACAGTCACTTTATGCTACTTACAGAATATTTCAGATACCACTCTTCCTGAAAACTCCTTCCCTTCTTATGTTCTAAATATCATAGCTATCAATTCCGTATGCACTTCATCTACGCATGGATCTTAAGACAAATCACTTAGGTCAGTTCTCATGCCAACGTATCTCAAATGTCTTCAGTGAAACCACTCCTCTACTACACCTGTATCTAAGATACAGAGTTCTAGAAGGTGGCAGTGAGGTGGTATTCCATCCCTAAGAAGAACAACCCATCACTGCCAAGGAGATGACAGAGGATAGAAGCCTTTTGGGAACAACCACCTTGTCATTCAACACACTGTGAACAATTCTCCTTCTTCCAAAACAACAGAAGCTCTTTAGAGCTCAGCTGCAACTTCCACAATACCTTTGACAGCAGATGCTACTAAATCTTAAGTCCTTCACATTTCTATGGCTTTCACAGGGCACTACTTTATGATTTTCTTCTCAAAACCCCAGAAAGAATTTTTAAAGGGAATCTTACAAAGGGACGCTCTCTTTGCCCAAAGGTGGGTTCATAATGTAGTCCTTAGTGATTGGTTTTACCCACAGTAGAACCATAAATAAAGGTGCCAAGAAGTTTATATGTAGCAATGTTCTGAAAGAAGAAAAAAAAAAGGGGGGAGGGGAAGTTATTAAATACAAACAATTACCATACCATTGAAACTGGGGGGTACAGATTCAAAAGGAGAAAAGTAAATTTTAAAATAGCTGGGAGAAAGGTAAGTAAGGAAATTACTTCCCTAGTTTATAGGTATGACTTAAGTTTCAACAAGTCAGTAATAATACATAGTGAAATCACACTGCTTGTGCCTTAGAAAAATGCTCTTAGAATATCTGAAAACTTCATTTATTAATATTATTATTATTTGAAACAATCTAACCAAATGAGCTAACTGCACTATGCCACACTACAGTAAAAGTCTAGTTATTGAAAATATGATGGCATAACACCAAACTGCACTAAATATTACAGTTTTAACCTAGAGAGTTAGTATCTTAGATAATTATGGGAAATATGCTGCTTTACTACTGGTTGGTTTTTTTTTTTTTACTTCATTAAAAATGTACTCAGATTCATTTCTATGATCTATACAGACCAACCAGTGGAAACAGTTATCAGAGGCCACAATTCCCAGTTTCATGAAGATTTTTACTTAGGAGCCTTGACTAAATGAAACTTGGTACGTACAACCAGTTAAAGAAACTCAAGAGAAAAAACAAAACAAAACAAAACCAAAGCCAGCACTGCTATTCCATTTAAAAAGCACTGTACGAAACCACACAGTGAATGTAGCAGCAGTACACTTTTGTAACTCTTGAGTACAAAAAAGACTGCAGAATTGTAAAAAATGAGACCGTTTCCTGGAGTTTTTCCTGAAATTAGTATCCTTCTAAATTTCCTAACCCCATATCCCAATCATTTTTCATTAATAAAAAGGAACAAAAACAGCTGAAAGACTTTAGTGCTGTAGATCTGGTGGTTTTCTTAGTGCAATGCTTCCTCACTAACAGAATCAGCTTGTCTACACTTCCATCTCCAACCAGAGTGCTTCTACACTACAAAAAAAAAAAAAAAAAGGTAATCAAAATTTATTCTAAAGAACACAAGACTTTACTGATTTCAACCTATTAAGCTTCCTAAAACCATTCAAATGTTCCCACATTTCAGAAGATGTCATCATACCCAGGCTTACTTAAATCATGGGTTTCAGATGAAGAAATAAGCACTGCTCCTTATTCAGTGTTGCTAGGGAACACAACAGCAGGAGAGAACAGTCCAAGGCGTTTCAGTAACTTCTGAAAGCATTTTACCTGAGCTTCTACTTATTTAAGACACCCTACCTAGTCAATGGACTGCAATGTGCCAAAGAGTGGCAAGAAACCCCTTCAGTTTATCTGAGTACAGGGAGAATGGTTGAAAGACTCTTGAAGCAGGCTCTGATAAACAAGGGAATGTGTACAAAAATTGTACAAATTGATTAAGAAAACTACAAAATATATGCAAGGAAGGGTACTACTTTCAACAACAACAAAAAAAAAAATCAAACCAGTTGTCAAAAACAAAAGGGACACCCGATAGTTTTTATTCTGTTCACTCAAAAATAACCACATTAATAATTTTGAACATATTAATGAAGTGGCAGTTAATGATTACTTCCCCCCCTCTTCTTCCTTCACCACCCACCCATCCTCCCAGCCATTGTTCCCAAGTGTTTTCTCTGTTGGTTGGTTTTTGTGGGAGCTTGGGTCCTGGTGGTTTATTTGGGCAGCTTTGGGGATTTGAGGAGAGTTTATTTTGGTTTCGTTTTGTTGTTTGTCTGGGGTTTTTTTTGGTTGTAGGCTATGTGTCTGACTGCAGAGAAAGGCGTTGTTTTCCTGCACCCAAATTAGACAGCTTTGTATCAGTGACCTATCATCCTCATTTACTGCTCCTCTTTGGTCACTGTCAAACAACTCCAACAGTCAGTAATGATCTACTTATTGATAAAAGCACATCACTAAGGGCAAATAATGATTTCTTCAGGCCAGTCAGAATCTATCGCTTGACAATGATTCTTTGTTTATAATTGCATTACCCAATTACATTGATATCGGGACAAGTTTTAAACTATTTGACATAATTTTTATATTGTTGCAGTTGAATAGTCAAAGGTATTGGTAGACTTTTGAAAATAATTTGCTTGGTGTTTCATGAAGTTATCTTCAACAACCCATTCCAATATCCTCTGAACATTAAGTTTGAGAAGATTTATTTTGCATAATCCCATTCTGGTGGGTACTGATTAAATGAACATTTGTTTCAGAGTTTATACTTCAGCCTAGGATCTCAAGCCCACAGATCAAGGAAGATGTTGGAAAATTAGGATACTTAGAGAAAAGGTGAAAGAAATTTTAAAACATTCAAAACCATAAAAATTAAAAACTAAGCAGTTTATCTAGCTGAAAAGAACAGATTAGGAAGTGACTCAGTCACAGGCTACACATAGACAGAAACTTAACAGCAGATAAAACAAGCCAACAGCTTGCAGCTGTACCTGGATGCATTCACCTACAGTAAGTACAAGTATAAAAAAGAGTACTTACAGTACTTCTAAATATAAATATAGTGCTTATAAATATATAGGTTATAAATTTACCAAGAGGGAAGGACACATTTTAAACTCAGATTAATTTTTAGGATGGGCATTTGGGGAGGAAAAGAAAAAAATGCAGATTGAACATAAATAATTTTCCTAGCAGAACATACAAGGCCTCTCTTAGGAAAGTGACCAGACTAAAAATCACAATGCAATGGCCAATGCTGCAGGATCTGTCATTAAGATGAACTAATCATCAAAAATCAAGATCTATGAAAGACTTTTGGAGTTTCTCCCCCAACCAGAAAGCACTGAAGACAAATCGTTAAATGAGAGAAAACATATTACTACCAAACTCAAGGACAGATGATAATTAAAATACTCCTCTGAACCTGTATTAACATCTGACCCTTATTAAATATTCTGAGTCATCTTTTCTTTGTATCTCTACCCTAAATTTATTAAAGACATGAAGCACACCTGGGAATGGAAAAAAAAAAGAGTGTGTGTGGGTGCACCTCTACTTCTTTAAAGCTATCTTAACTTCCAAAAAGATACAATGGGGAAAGGAAGCAGTAAGCAGAAACATTCATGGTGGAGCTCTTGCAGCAGGAAAAGAAAGCTCCTTTAACTGGGACTCTTAATTACAAGGCAAAGAATATAACAGACTGGCAGAGCACAGGTTGAGCAGAAAGAGGCAGGTGGCAATTCTGCTCAAGATACCAAAAGCAGGCAGCAGCAGAAGTCTTAGTCACTACCTTCTTGTTGGAATAGTTTGCTTTATTTATTTTCAGACATTAAAGATTTCAGACTGAGTAGCATGTATCTTCTAAGACTATGTGCATATATATTTCTCTTACTGTGTTATTTTTTCTGTTGCTAAATTCAGAGCATCCAGATGCATTTGAGCCAGTCGCAAGCCAGGGAATGTCAAAAAAGCACCAATAAGTGAACACAGAACAGCCAGGAACAATTTGAAGGTTAGTTTAGACACAGGACCCCTAAAAGAAAAGAAAGGAAATAAGCATTTTCTTGGGTAGGAGGTTGGGGGGGTGGAGGATGGGATATCAGAAACTACTTTCAACTCAACAGTATCTAACATTTACTAACAAAAGCAAACAGTATTCTATAGTTTTACTCTGGAATACCAGCATTATTACAAATCAATTAGGAGTTAAAATAAGTTTTAAAAAACAGTCACCTATTTATTTCCTATAAAAACAGAAAACCTAGGCTACTGCCTATAAGATGGTGAGTTTGTTAGTAGAGAAGAACAAAATAATAATAGATTTATATNNNNGTAATTAACAACAAATTATGTAATAGAAATAGCTAATAGAATTAATTTAATTATGTTTTTAAGAGAGGAACAGATGCATCATCAGTTTAACTGGTCAAAGGCAAAATGGATATTTAAGTTATACTACTTACACTCTACCTTTATCCATTAAAAAGCTCTATCAAACTGTTATTACTGCAGTTTTTCACAGATTTATCTAAAACACATGGACAATTAATATGTCTCTTCCAAGTGATTAATACAGTTTATTTTAAAGAGCTACAGTTTATACAAAAATTACAGAAAAAAAATATCCAGGATCCACTGAATTACAGAATTAACAAACACTGGATTACACAAAAAACACAAGTGATGTTAACTAACACAGACTGAAGAGGAACAAAACCAAATCTAGTGATCCACGTATGTTTCAGATTCTTTCCTAATCTGTATCATGTAAACTATCAAGAGACACCATCATCAACTCAACTGCTGCTGTGAACAGCCAAAGCACTGCAAAAGTTCAAAAATAAACACATACTTAACAGGAAAATTAATACAGAGGTTAGTAAACTTGCAATAGCCTCGGAAGTGCAGAGTGCAGAAATGCTAAGAAACACATGGGATTCGGTTAAGGGTTTCCCATGAGTTTATTCATAAAGAACACACTAATCTAGTTTGAGGGAACTTCTGTTCCACAAAAATAAAGAGATTCCATAGCTTCTGCAAGATGGTTTCAAGGAGGAAATTCAAAGTCGCGCTCCTACAGCGATGATACACCCCATAAATGCATTTTGGAGTACGTGTACAAGGAAAGAATCGTAACATAAACCCATTTTACAATACACAAAGGCTGTCTACAACAGCCGTTGTGTATTTATGTAACATCACAAGCTCTGGCATGTTCCTTTGACAGTCTATACGAAACTTGGATGTCCTGTAGCAAGCAGATGTTTTAGCATAATAGGAAAACACTACTACAACGTCAAAACTGAAAATTTACTGATGCCAACTTCATCACAACTCCATCTGTAGCTTAACTCATCCTCTTGCATACCACAGGAACGGCAAAAAAATACCTAATGCCAACTTTAATCAACTCTTGCAAAGCTAAGGGATTTACCACACAATAAATGTTCATAGTTTTTAATTGTATTTTACAAACTACGAACACAACACCAGCGTAGAAACTATCTCCAAATTAAAAAAACACAAATGCAACTTAATTTACTTGACTACTGATTAATTATTTTCATTAACCCACCTCTTCACATTATTATAGAGATTACAGTGTGTACAAGAGCAAAACATGTAAGACAAATGCTTGCTAAGAATATCCAAGTGGCTCAGTTATAAATGCACACATAAAACCAGACAAATGTATTTCCAGAAACTTACTGGGATTCCAAACCCTGCTTTTCAAGAAACTGCATAGCACTTTCTGAGAAATTCGAGAATCCTGCAGAGACACATAATTTATATGTATTTTATTATAGTACAAATGCACAATCCCTTTTTTTGTTTTTTTTTAAATAAAATGCTAGTAACAGGTCATCTTAAACTAGCTTTCATTATGTCTAGAATAGCTCTTTCATGTGCTAATCAGTATGCCAAAATACAATGAATTTTGTTTATGAGCATCTCTGGCAATTGTAAACTTCAAGAACATGAATAAAATTAACATTCTTTTTTTACAAGCATAAGTTTTTTGGGTTGTTGTTTTTTTTTTTTTCAATAAAGGAGCTTCACTTTACTATGAAACATAAAATGAGTCAAATGTAAAACTAGAAGGCAAGTATCATTAACAAAAAGAAACCTAGGTAAAGATTACACTGTTTAGAAGAATGAAGGGAAAACATCCAGGATATCCTTCAGAATCTGCATTCCAAAGCAAAAATTTCTTAGAAGTGTATGACATACAGAGTTCACGTTAACACAGATATTCTCAAAACCACCTGAAAGACTGGAAATAAATTTTTCAGGTCATGCAATCACTAGAGACGTTGCAAACACTAAAGAAAGGAGTTACCTGATTCCAGTCCAAACTCCAGATAGTTTTCAGTCACAATGAGAATTGCCATTGCTTTCACAAAGAAGAAAAAACCAAAGGTGACACAGACTGATCTTTCGCCTCCATCCTCTACTTTGAAATAATGGGTAGTCAACGAAAACAGTACCTTACTACACAAGAAAAAGGTCAAGGAAAATTAGGTTTGTAAAATAACTGTATTTGAGAACCATAAAGCTGTATTTTGGTCATCTACACTAGGGCTTTTCTATGATGCACAATTTATTTTTTTTTTAAAAACCAATAAGTGTTTGGCCAATTTTAGGTTAAAATTACAGAATACTGTAAATCAGAAATACACTGCACTGGAGTACAGTCTGGATTTAGGCTGACTTATAGTCAATCACAGCATATTCAATAATCTTAATATTGGGTTAATAGGAGAATTAAACTTCAGTTTAAACGTAAATGGTTACATAATCATATTTTTCATCAAAAAAGAAAATTGCATCTTCAATGCAAAATATCAAGTTGAATGAAAAATATTCTATCAAACTACATAACTCAAGATTTAATGTATCTTAATTTTAAAACCCAAAGTATTACTGTTGAACGCAATGAAGTGAATAAACACAGTCTTAAGCACAGAGGAGCTATAAGTGTTCTTCCTCGATGCACAACCCTAAGATATACATACAAACAGTAAGGACAGGATGCTCCAACAAGCACTTCTATCGGTAATGGGATAAAGTTTCTCAGCTATGAGAATTTCTGCTCACAGGGAGCATGGACCTGCATTACAAGAAACTGTGACAAATGGTATGGCCCTGTTGCTTAGATTGCTATGTGGAGGTTTACTAAACATAAAACATATGAAAAGATAAAACTATGTTTTTCTCTACTTTCACATGCCTGTATTTGAGTTTTCTTACCTATCACATATAGCAAAACAACATCATGTTTAGTACTGTCTAGGAAGGAAAAATGATCCTATGCTCATGTCGGGAAAAAAAACACCCAACCTCATAAAGTCCTATATAGTCTGGTATGATATATTAAGTCCTTTCATGTAACCTCAGTGCCACAAATACAAACATCTAAGACACCACCTGCTCTGTTATCAAGATTTTTAAAAAATGCTTATTGAGTATTCTTTTTAGTACGTTTCTAAACATAATTAGCTCCAAAGTTAAACTTTGGATTAGTTTTTCGTTATATATTGTCAACTCATTACTATAAACTGCAGCCCATTATAAATGATTTATTTTTCTTTCAAATGACAGGCAATATCCAGTCCATATTTAAAGTGCTTGAAAATCACATCAGACATTGCCTGCTCTGAAAAACCAAAGAGAAAAAGGAAAAAGATTTTAAGTGTAAACTTTGTTTCACCATGCAATAACACTTTCATTCATATTTGTACTTCTTTTAATACTGCAGGTATTCTTAGATGTAGATTACATACAGACATGTTTTAGAATATTTATTCAGCAAAGCGTTTGAACAACAATCAGTTCATCTCCCAAGAAACTACATGAGTATGCAATATCTCACTTCATTAAGCAGCATGTATTTAACATATGCACTGCTGTATTTCACGTATATGCAGAGAGGTACTCATATGTACACAAGACCTAAGCACAGCATCTAATGACTCTAAGTTCACAGCAGTCAACTTAAGCTCCCTTCAAACGTCAGAGAAAGAACTGATTTATTTAAAAGGAAGGCTTAAATCATCCTAAAAAGAAGTACATAATGGGCCATGTAGACTGTGTTCTGGAAAGCTCTGTTTCTCTAATAATATATTCTTAAACCAAGTTTCTTCTTCTTCTAACATCGATCACAAATGGAGAAAACACTAATTTCAAATCTTGAAGCTATACCAAAGACTTCGTAACGGTTTGTGATCAAGCATTCTAAACTATAAATAGATGTATAAGCCCCTAGATACTTGGTGTTTTCAACTGTGGATGGTATCCACACTATGTGCAAAATGCAAGTGGGAAAAAGAAAGCATATTGCCAAAACATTCCAATTACAGTGCAGATTCAGGGTCCGATAAATAGATTAATGACTATGCAAACTATATGGGACTGCAGCCCTCTGTTAGTTGAAGAATCACCACTGCTACCTATTTTAGTGATGGAGAAAATTCAAGCATTACGGATCACTTCACCACTTCCTTTCACTGCTTGACCTATGTTTCAGGTCTTACTGAAGAAATAGTTTGGGTGTATATAGTGCTGAGTTCTCCACCCCACCTTTTTTTTTTTTTTTGGTCACAAATGGTGCTATGCCTGTAGAATTTGATATACATGTTTACAAAAATAATTCTGTCTTTTAAATTGCTTCCATTACGGAATTTTTGAATTACATAGTCCGTTGGTATTTATGCACACAGTTGAAAAGAAAAAGATCCATTTTCTGTTTCTATATACAATATACAAAACTATATAATAAAATATTTATTTATATAAACT
>WTSP01025249.1:0-12558 GCA_025331215.1 Actenoides lindsayi | reverse complement strand
GGAAAAACTTTTTTACTTTGAGGGTGACAGAGCTCTGGAACAGGCTGCCCAGAGAGGCTGTGGAGTCTCCTTCTCTGGAGACATTCAAACCCCACCTGGACATGATCCTGTGTAACCTGCTGTAGATGAACCTGCTTTGGCAGGGGGGTTGGACTAGGTGATCTCCAGAGATCCATTCCAGCCCTTGCCATTCTGTGATACTGTTATCTGAGCACATCAAGTCAATGTTCAGCTGTAGCCAAAAAGACAGACTTCATAGTAGAAATAAAGAATAAATAAAAAAATGCTGAGATATATGTTATAGTATACTTAGGTATACAGTCATATTGTGCCTGTATCTAGAGTGCCATATACAGTCTGGTCACCTTCTCTCAAAAAGAATGGCCTAGACCTGGCCACAATACAGAACAGAGGAATAAGGATGATTAAGAGACTGAGATAGCTTCTGTAGGAAAAGAGATTAAATAAAGAAAAACATGGTAGTGGGAAAGAGTAAAGGTCTGTAAAATAGTGTACCAAGGGGAGAAGTTGAATAAGGAATGACCTTACTCAACTTTGGTATTTCTCACAGCACAGAGGAAACGCATCCAGCAAAATTATTTATTAGGCAGGAGGTTAAGGAAGTCCTTTTTCAACACAGTTGATTTGCAGACCATGTTGCTATGAGATGGCATGAAGGCTGAAAATACACACAGATTCCAAAAGGAACCAGACACCTCAATGGAAGAGATGCGTTTCAATGGCTGTTAAACACGGTGGTCAGTGTGCAGCCATCATCTCTGGAAGTTCCTTGACTGCTGATTATTGCAGGCTGCAAGAATATGGCCTTAGGAGAGATCACTCCGTACTCTGTGATATGTATATGCTGGTGCCAAAATGTCAAGCACAGGGCTCTAGACCAGAAGAATTCTTGGTGTGACCCAATATTGTGATTCTTGTTACCAGGACACACTGCAGCAGTGGAGTGGAAATGAACTGATTTGGTTTTGAGCACTTCTGATCTAAAGGCTTTCCAGTGGGAGTTAAGCACAGGTCACTACAGATTTTCTTGTATCTTTTGTTGGCAAATTTGAGAGCACTTGCACGAGAAAGGGACCATGGCAGGCATAGCATACCAGTGCAGTGTGCCAGACACTGTTGTGCCAGCTCCAGTGACTGCTGCCCACCCAGCCAGGTGAGATGCCTGACGTCAGCTGCCGGGTCCTATCTTTGCTTCCCCTTAGCTTCTCATTAGGATCTGGTTTATGCCCTGATGGAATAAAATCTGGGTTCTTAGAGCCTCTTCTTCGTATAACTGTGGGTGTTACTGTTATTCATCCAAATGTCTCGTCCTACGCAGAGGGGAAAGAGCAGGCTATTGTGAATTTTACTGTGGATTCCTCTGTCCTTTCCAAGTCCTATGTTGCAATTTCCTTCATAGTCTGTGTAGCAAAAGGTCTCGAGCCTCCCTCCACTGAGAACTGGGAAAGGCCAGAGCTGCACTGCCTGGCAAAGTCTATTTGCTGATAATGGGAGTGCCTTAGATGCTTGTTTTAGGAGCAGTATTCGGAACCACTGTTATTTGCCTCTGACCCCATTGAAAACTTACCAAGGCTTTTTTTGCATAAGCTGGCTGGGGCTGCAGCAAAAGCAACCAGACAGTAATGGGCATATGACTTTTGTCTGCCACTCAGCTTGCGGGGGGATTCTTAACTGCTTAAGCCTGAGCATGGTGTCACAGTGAGGTTTTGGGAATACTGGACTCAGAATCCAACCATAATTTTATCTCTGCCTCTTTCCTTGAACCCGAATCTATGCACTCACAAGCTCTAATGTTTGTGCCTCTTTCAACAGCATAAATAAAGAGTTTAAGGTCCCTGTTGTGCTGCCGAGTTCCCTGCTCCCTGCAGAGAGAAAAAAAAAAAGTCTCCTGGCAGCCTCAAACTGTTTTTAAACGTGACAAATGTCCAGGGTGCCTGTCTGCCAGAGCCTCCAGCCTGTACACCGAGTCCCTTTTTAGCATGCTTCTCTGCGCAGATATATCTGGCTCCAGTTCCTTGCTCTGGGAACGTGACCTCATTGTTGTTTTGGTATTTCCAGTGATTCAGCCTGGTCCAGTACAGGGAGGAGTCATTCCTGGTGCAGGCTGACAGGGTGGGTGCTTGTGCGTTGCTGGAATTCCAGAACAGTTCAGCTCCAGCCCTTCCGCTGCTGCCTTGACAGCTCAGCTGAGGCCAGGCTGGTGCATTACATTCTTGCCTGGCAGGTGGCTGGGACACAGCTGGTAGAGGGACCAGGTAGCTCCTGCTTTAGGGGGTAATGGGGATCCCTGTCTTTGCAGCGTACCTGCCTTGGTGAGGGTGAAGAAAGCTGTGTGCAGTAACACGTATGCCTGGGAAAGACACAAGGACTCTGCTTTATGGGTGGAAAAAGAGTCTTGCAGAATGCTCGTTGCTGTTTACAGACTGCCAGCATCCCATAATGAAGTTAACTTTACATCATCTGCAGCATCTTGGTAAGTTCTTTGATCCTTGTTTCACAGGGAGGGAAAACTGAGGCGTCAAACGGGGAGGTGGTCTGCTGGGTTTTATGCGTTTGAGCTGGTAAAGTAGGCTCCTGTGAAATGGTGCTGACTGTACCCATCGTCTCCTGTACTGGCTGGATTCCTCCAGTGGACAATGAACATGGGCAGTGGCACAGATTGAGGTGGAGTAGGGCTTGGCAGGGAAGAGCAGCTCTGAAACTGAGAGGAGGCCAAGCTGTACAGATTGCTAAACCCCATTTTCCTTGGGCATCGCCTTCTTCCATCTCTCCAGGTGTGGTCAGAAAGCACAAGGGAGAGCTTGTAGACAGGGTTACCCAGCTGAGATCAATGCTCATGCTTCTGAGAGGCTGTGGATGCTGCAGGGCTACTGTCACTTGTACCTTGACAGGATTGCTGGTGCTGCAGGTGTGGTGAGCCATATTGCAGCCTTGATCTAAACACTCTTAACCACCTCGTTGGAGCCTGGGTTGTTGTGAATGGTGTTTAAACCCTCTGGGACCATCTGGTGGTTAGCCATTCCCTGGGTGAGACCAGTTGGGCTTCAGAAGAAACCCGGTTGAAGGAAGATACGGCTTCAGTGTTGTCTTGCTAAGCAGTGAAACAGCCTGTCAGTGTAATTGCTTCACCCCAGGAGAGATCTATCCCAGCTTGTCACTATGCAGGAGTAAGTCATGAAGTCTCATCATGTTTGGAGAAGCAGGCACCTGTCTGGAGCTCTCCTACCCGTGTTCATGAATACTTGATGACAAAGTCATGGCTGTATTCTGTCTCAGACAGACCCGGGGAGCTGCATCTGGTACCAGATTCACTGTTGTTACACTGGGAAGTTTCCCCTTTTTCTACTGCAAGGGCAGCTCAATGCCAGGAGAATTACCTCATCCCAAGGTCGGCTGGGCTGGGCTACAGTGGAGAATCTCTGCACCATGGAGGGGAAAAGAATAATGCACCTTCCTCATTGCAGGCATTGTTGGTCCAGGTAAGGGCCATCAGCCTGTGCAAGAACAAGGAGTTTTTACTCCAATAACCTTGCTTTCCTGGTTGTGTATAGGGTAGGTAGTTGCCGTACCAGCAGTTTGCTGTAGAGAGGAGGCAATAGATAATACAACCTGGGTACTTTCATTAACCAGGAGCATTTCAGACTAGCTTGATGCCTGGGTGACTTCACCCCTCTAGGAGGTATCACCAGGAGCATACTACTATTACTCTGGGGTCCCTGTACTCTCCTTGAAGCTAGGTTCTTAACAGCACTCACTGATGCAATTGACCTAAGTCAACCATTTTCACACTTTTTCTTTTGAGGCCAGGCAATGTTTTTTTCAAAGGAGGCCCCTCCATCCTCTACAGAAAAGACCTCAGTGGCTTAAGAACTCCATGAGCTCCCTGTTCTTTGTCACTGGTTGCACCCAGAGGTCACTGGCGTGAGCTATATGCCTGTCTGGCACTGGGCTTACTGAAAATAGTCTGTGACCCCTGTGGTATGCATCCTGGAACAGCTCCTTCTCAGCCTCTTGCTAATATCTTGCAGTGCTCATTTAATGGTCATTGGCTGAAACCTGAAGAACCCCTCTACTGCATGTTCCAGTTGTGGCCACAATGGATGCAAAGCTCCCAAACTCTTTGACAAGTTGCTTCTTTGCCGAAGAACACCCTATCTGGTGTAAATTCAATTGCAATACAGCTTCTAAGTTGTGCTGAAGTGGCAGGGAAAGAAGAATCCTATCAGGATGCCAAAGGCAGTCACCTGAAGAGAGAGGGTCAGTCCTGAAGATGTAGAGCCCCTGAGCATGGGTTGAGGGCCTGGGCGAGAGGAATGGGCTCCTGCACCATGAGTTGGTCATGCAGATGTATGGAGCAATGCTGTGACCAGTGTTTGTCCCAGGTATGATGGGCGGCTGCAGTACTGTGCACCAGAGAAGGTGTGGGACTGAGGCTGCCCCAGGTGGGGTGTAGGATGGAAACCCAAATAGGTTTGCATACCTCTGGCAGGTGCTGTGTATAGAGTTGTAGGAGCTGCTGGAGAGTGTGGAGCCGAGAGCTCTCCCTTTGCTGGTGGTCACTTCACCCCATGGCTTCCCCTTACAGGCAGCTGCCCTCCCACCCCGCTGCCTGCGCAGACAGGCTGTGGAGTCATCCCGCACAGCCCCATCACGCTCGCTTCTTTCTGAGCTTGCTGTAAATGGCTCTTTGTAACATGAGCTGCATTTCTGCCATAGTCCTCTCCAAAGTGCATCTGTATTTACACTGGGGCTTTCATTAGCAATCTGGCCCTTGCATTGCCAGCAGCCTGCAGCCCTCGCTTTTCCCTCCTGCCCACATGCTCTGTGAGTGAGACCAGCACCCTGGCACTGCTGTGCCTGAGGAGAAGCAGGTGACTGGCAGCAGGAGGAATCCCTGCGCCAGCTCCTATCTGGACAAAGTGCCTTGTCATGTTGCTGCTCTCCCGCCATCCTCCAGGAAAAGGGGAGCTGCTTGCAGAGACTCCCTGTAGCGTGGCTCACTGATTCCTGAGACAACACGGGGACAAGCTGGTTGTGCTTTGGATTATCGCTGTCTCCCCATGCTATATTCTTCCTGCTGCTTTCATGCCATTGCTGCTGCACCCAGCTTCCAGCTGCAGTGAGCTGAGCCCACGCACGATCTGAGGAATCTGTATCTGTCAAGGTAGGAGCTGATCCCTTCCATTTGTTCTGCTGAAAGTAATGTGGCCAGTCCTGCCCCTGCCTGGAGAGCATGCTTTAATTAGTAGGGTGTATGTGGTTTTGTTTTGCATTGTTCTGTATCTCTGATGAACAGTCATTATGCTTCTCAGTTTATAGCCTCTACTACATGGAAATAAAATGCATATATCCATTTGCTTTTTACCTACACACTGTAAAGTCAAACTCTGGCTCCCTTTCTACTCCAGGATGGTGTGCTGGTGCTCCAGAGCCTGTGTGTCTTCTCTGTTCTCGTGCAGCATCCTGTGCGTGTTCTGTAGGTCATGTCACCTGCTTCTCCAGGAGACATTAAAGTAGAGAAAAATCTGAATGTGTCTTGAGAGGAAGGGAAAGGGAGAAGAAACTCACAGAAGATAAAAATCAAGAAAGTCCAATAGACACAGAAATGGCTTTAGATAAGTTATTTTTTACCCAGAAGATCAGACAAGGGAAGAGCCTCCTTTCCCTGGACAGTCTTAAAAGGGTTGTTTGCTTTTATTTTTTCCATCAGTCCCTTAGGGCAAGCCATTTTCATATGGAAAGGCATGAGGCTGCTGTTTTCCCTAGGGGTGAAGCAGAGTCAGTCTTGTTGGTCTGGTGCCTTCTTTCCAGCAAACCTCACAGACATTTAATGTTTCACCTTCTATCACACTGCACACCTTTACTGGGGCTGCATAGGGAAAAAAGATGCTGACAAAGAAACCCTGCCCCGATAGATTTCCCTGTGGTAGCCAAGGACAGAAAATGGGAGGGCAACAGCATTTTTTTCTGACCTAGCTGATGTTTAGACACAGCTGTTCCCTTTTTAGTCCACAGCAGCTGGGATGTGCCCACCCCTGTACACACAGCCATTCATCTTCACCAAGCTTGCTGTACCAGGGATTCCCTCCCATGTGGACAGGAGTCTCCTAAAGAGGACAGAGAAGGGCATCAGGCCTTCTGCAGATGATGGTTTACTTTTGGGGACC
The DNA here is from genome assembly GCA_025331215.1 of Actenoides lindsayi. Lineage (NCBI taxonomy): Eukaryota > Metazoa > Chordata > Aves > Coraciiformes > Alcedinidae > Actenoides > Actenoides lindsayi. The sequence continues at coordinate 6,370 of WTSP01025249.1, read as the reverse complement.
AGCCCTCACCATGAACCATGTTTTAGGGAGGCCACCTATATCCCTAGCTGCTAAGCTGTGAGGAGAGAGGGGGGTCCTCTAGCTTTCCCTCCTTAGCATATCCCGCTGTGCTGCCAGTGGGTGTATAAATAGTGCCCACAGCATACTATTTTGGTGACAGGCTCTTCCCAAGATTCATCCAAAGAGTTATGTGAGCAAGTGTTAAAAATAACACCAAGCCCTGCCGAAATGCTGGCGTCGTTTCAGCCAAAGTGTTGGGAATCTTCCATAGAGAGCAGCCTTGGACCCTTAGGAGGGGGCAGCAGGAGGGGGTTCCATCATTGCTCCCTGTGGTTTCCTCTTCTTGCTGCCCTGCTGACCACGGAGGACACTGACCCTCATGTCCAGCAGATTTGCTGGTCAACAAAAGGATATAAGACTTTCAGTCCTGGTTAGGTTGTTTGCTACTGGGCTTGCTGGTGGCCAGAGCTAGCAGCTTTGCTAAAAAGTCTTGGGCTGTTGCAATGGTGTATCTAGGGGTTCTGGCCTTGTGTTAGGATTATCCTGAGAACTGGTGGACGGAAATCAGATTAATTGTGGAAAGCATATTAAATCTGTATGTTGAATTAACATCTATAGCTCTGGACAGCTTTACTCTCCATATAAACACAAAAGTTATTGCAAAATTTTTCTCTTTTCATGAGATGGTCGGTGCCTACAACTGACAACCGGGTCGCATTGCAGAGATGTCTGTGGAGTGGTGCTCCTTGTTCTGTGCAGCCAGTTCAATATATACTATCCCACTGAGGAGCTGGAGCTCAGGCTAGGTTTTGCCTGTTGTTGGTCAAGTTCTACACTAGGTATGCAGTGCAGGTGCTCTCATGCTGCTGCAGCATCAGCCCTTGCTGTGTGCTGGAAAACAGGAGACCCCACTGGAAAGCAGAAGATGACCTCACCGAGTCCATGTGTCCAGTGTATGGAGCCTAGAGCTCAAAGAAATGCTTCTCTGAGGGTTTGTGCTCAAAAAAACCCCATCTGAAGACAGAGCTGCTCCCTCTTATAGATAGATGATGTGGCTCCACTCCTGCCTGGTCTAATAGGGGATGTAGGAGAAGTTACCTCCTGTGGAGGTGGGAGTGCCCATTGATGTTACATGACTTAATATATGGAGTCTTCACACAGAAGAAGAGGGAAGAACTGACATACCTCCTGACTGCAAACCTGGGGGCAGTGCTTGGGCTTACCTGTATGCTCTGAGTTGAAAGCAGCAGGGTCGTGGACAGGGGAGACCACACTTCTCTTTTAGATGGTGGGCTGAGGACTATGGCATTAATCCCTGTTTATAGCTCCTTGCCCTCCACATTTGCATCCCCAGATGCATCTGCTATTTTCTGACTTTGTAGAGGAAGGCTCAGATGCTTCTGCAACCTCTGAATACTTTACTTTAAAAAGTACTGGATTTCTTTCGATACAGAAAGTTGCTGTGAAAGCAGCAGGCATGCAAACGTTGCTAAAAAGTTCACAAGTGCTGTTTGGTGCTCCATGCTTTACCTTCTCTGATATGGACTTACTGGTTCTGACAGATGTTCCCAGAGATGGAGAGCAGATCCTGTTAGAACATCATGACCAAGAGTTGTCACTGGCCATTGCACTAAGAATATGTGAGCATAGAGCAACCACTCATTTTGTGGCTTGCAGTGTTGTACCTTGTGTGTTCAGCCCTTGCTAGCCCTGCTCCCCATCTCACTATTTAGCTGGTCTTCCCTTATCCTTGCTGTGTGTTCAGAGACACACACTGTGTTTGTGCACAGGAAGGAGCAAGCGCTTTCTTAAGTGTGTATTTAAAGCACAGGCTTCAGAATTGTCTAGAGATGGAATTATGTCATGGAGATGGAAAACATGTTTCTGTTTTTCCAGGAACATGCTATGGGCAGTCAGTCCTTCATCAGGGGCTTCCTTTTCCTCTGTTCCTCTGCTTCTTCCTGCTCCTCTCCCATGTCCAGCCAACAAAGGAGCTCTCTTGAGTCATCGTCGTTGCTGTTTATTACTAGGCCTGAGCCAAGGCACTGTGTATCATTGTACATTACAGAGCTCATGAGGGCTCTTCCAGGGCTCTTTCCACACTGGCATGCTCTTGTTCCCCTGGTTGGAATGTGTCTGGGGTGCATGGGGACATATGACCTTGTTTGTCGTCCTTAAGCACCTCTTTGCCAGACAATAGTCTTCTGTGCACTGCCAGAGGCCTACACCACAGTTTCCAGCAGTTCCTGAAGTGCTCAGATGTCTCCACAGGTACCCCATAAAGCAGTGTGCCCCAGCTCTTCCATCCACTTCACAGGAGGCTGAGCCTTGTTGCAGTCTGTCCAACGCTATCTAAGCTTGGCGTGTTTGTCAGGCATCTCCCATGACCTGCTTTGCATTTGTGGCCTGCCTCGCTGCTGGTGCCTGGACTTTGCCTCTGCCAGCTTTTGTGTTCTGTTTTAATGAACATGGCAGGATTTCCTCCCACACACAGATCCCCTTTATCCCTATAGCATTTCCTTCGCTGTGGATCTTTCCCCAGCCTGAGCGAAGTCGTAGCACGCAGTGGACAGGCACGTACTTCCCAGTGCTGGCTCTGCGTGCCTGCCTGCGTACGGGACAGCTGCCTCTTGGCTGAACGTGTCTTTTGGAGGAGGTAGACCTCCCACTGCCCACAGAGAGGCTAGGTGCTGCAGGTGAGACTCTGTGTGCCAATTACACGTACACTGGTAAGTACATACAGCCAAAAGGTTGTTTAATCGTGGGCGGGCCTGACATGGAGGCCTTGCGTACAGCTGACTGATGATCTAGAACAGCCTACTCCATTAGATGGGAAGAGGTTAATAATAACCAGAGAGAACTTAGAAGGGCTCTCATCTGTTGTTAAGGATCATCTTCAACAAGATGGAATTAATCAGAAAAAGTCTCTTCACCATGGTGGATCAAAGGAGGACGAATCCACTAGCTGAAAGCTGATGCTAAGCATATTCCATTTAGGAAAAAAAAAAAAAAAAAAGAAACTGGAGTGTATTTTTCACAGCCAGGTGGATTAGCTACTGTATCAGCTGGCATGGGATGCCCATCCAGATGGGATGTACCTGCAGGTTTGCTGTGTCTTTCCAGGAACGAGTTTCTGTTTCTCCAGGTTTTCTGCCTTACATAACAAACTGCTCTAGGCTTTTAATCCTGCATTAGAGGCTTTCTGCTCCTCTAAGTCAAACAGAAATCATGTAAGAATAAGACATCCAGAGGCCATGTAGTTACTTCCCCCTGACCCAGACATAGTGGACTCAGGCTATGCCATTCCTTGGTTTTCTTCATTTTACCCCCCTAGAAGAGAGAAGGCCAAGACCCTAAGATGTGCATTTCTTCAGCAGCAAACCCAGAAAAAGAAATTCTTTACGATTTCTGACACTAAGAGACCATGAAAAGTAACAGGAATGCATGCCTTTACGTAAGTAAGGCAAAGATCTTCTGAGAGAGACAGGACCGTGAAAATTATTAAGAAAATCAGTCTTATCTCCTGATTGCTGTGGTGGAATAATGAATTGCTAGTTTTATCTGTTATATCTGATGCCTGACCTAAGCTTTTGGGGCTTCCCCTGAGGAAGCCTGTTCCTGTTGTCGGGGATGTGGAGAACAGCTTGCTCACCTCTTCTTGGCAGCAGCCATTTATGCATCTCATAATTACTTTCATGTACCCCCTACTGTTTTACAGAGAACTAACCTGCTTGCTTTGCTATTTACTTCTTTCTGGTTTTCCTTGCTGTCTTTGAACTCTCACCAGTTTGGTCCATATAGGACCTGCCGATGAGGCATGTGCCAGTGTTAGACAGAGAGGAAGGGTTACTCCGTGTCGTGCATGTGACATTCCTATTCATACAGGCCAACGTACTGTTTGCCTGCTTCAAAGCGAAATGCCACTATTGCTCAAGTTCAGCCTGTGATCTACAGTAACCACAGATCCCTTCTGAATGAGCAGGTCATGCATGGTGACTATGGGTGGGGATGTGTAATCTGGGCTGGGTGAGATGTCATGGTAGTGACTATAATTTATGTCAATTTTCTGTTTAGATATAGACCTTATACCTTCAGCTAACAGCATTGGTACTGTGGACGATATCAATGAAGAATGAAAAACAACCTCTCCATCTGATAGCCATCAGATTTGATGCTGAAGTGGTGGCTGGGGTCTCCAGGATTTAGTTACAAGCCTGCGTTACAGAGGCTTTTTAGCAGAAGTTTTCAGTGGTCCTCTTTCCTCTCCTTTTCACAGCTTTTCTAGGTGCTGACTATGATGTGGATGTCCAGGAGCGAAGGCAGTCTCTTGAGTGTCCGTGGAGTCCTGTGCCTGCCGATATTGTGCGACAGCATTGCTGCTAGTGGGTGGTTTTTGGATGTATGTTCAACTGCCTCTTTTAATCACAGAGTGCTTTGCAGAAGCTCAAGCTGTCTAAACATTGCTTTGTTTGCCACTAAAACATAGCCATACAGGGCAAGCAACACTGGAGAGCAGCACTGCGTGTCCAGTTTTGGTGGTAAAATGGAGAAACTTAGGAAAAAAAAATCAGTATAAACAACCATAATTAATATCACATGTCTCTAATAAATCAGCTGGTGGTTATGTGCTGTCTGGGCTTCCTTGCAAAAGTGGGAGTGTTTGAGAACAGGGAGGTTTCATTTTGTGGTGAGTTGACAGATTCACTGCTTGGCTTTTGCTGTTGCTCTGAGCAGTGATGGCAGGGAAGTGCTTTGACATGCGCAGAGGGAGGTGAGTGTGGGTTTTCTGTGTGAAATCCAGAGCAGTTTTCGTGCTTGCCGTTGCCTTGGAAAAACTGGAATATTTATGACTCAGTACTGAAGCAGGAGGGCAAAGAGGCTTTTTCCATTCCTGGATGAGGCCGCTTGTGTGTCAAACAGTGATGGTTTTATTCCCTTCTGCTTGTCCTTTCGCTGCCGCACCCTTTCCATTGCAGTTTCTGTCAGCGGAGGTTTGTTTGTGGTGCAGTCACCCTTGCTTCGAGTCAGCCAGGCATTACTCCTCAACTGGGAAGGGAATGTCACTTTGGTGTACATCATGGGAACCATGAGCAGTCACCTTCCTTGAGCAGTGCATCCTGTGTACAGCAATGTAGACAGTGAACAGCTTCAGGGCTGTGGATTCAGCTCAGCCCTGCAGCTTTTCATATGCTTAGTTGGAAACACGTAATTTTTATTTGAGGTCGGAAGATAAACCAGTGAATACAGGAGAACTGTGGCTGCCAAACTCACCACCTCCAATGTAGTATGTTATGTGGCAACTTAAAGCTTTCCTCGTGGCAGCGGGGAACTGTTTAAGTTACGGTGAAACTAATGGTTTATGTAAATTGTGCTGCAGAGGCAGCATTGATCCCATTTTGAAAACTAATTTTAATGGGAGTGAAGCCAGTAACACCTTATTATCCACTGTTACCATGGGCTACTCAGAGCAAATCGCTGCCAGAATAGAAGGCATACCTTTTCTGTAATAATACCCTTTCTGCTTCTTTCACCAAGTCTTTGACTGGTGAAAGAGTTTACATTCCCACTCAGTGTATCATCAACATTTGAGTGAGTGCTTGAAGAAACAGGGTTGCTTTTGGAACTGAGCTACTGCTTCAAACACTCTGAAACCTCAGTCTGGATCCGTTATGCCCAGGCTTTGCTTTAATTCAAGGTTTTCTGTGAAGCTTTATGAGCTTGGTGTTATCAGATCGAAGCTGAGGTTTCAGGCATGATTCAGGAGCTGCTCTGTTGTTTCTGTCCTGATTTCCCTCTCCCTAAAAGCGTTCAGCTATTTCTGTGTGCTGTTGCTGGGGCACAATTAAGTATTAGGGCTAAAAGCTGGGCACTGGGCTTGTAGGATTGATTCTCCCTTTCCCACACTCTTCCAAGTGATTCACATCTCCTTGTTGCCCCAGTCTCCTGTGTGTAAAATGTCAATAGCAGCACTTTCCTAGAAAGAGAGTATGATCATAGTGGAATCCTGGGCTGGTACGGACAGGAGACAGACAGCAGGCTGTGGGCTGGGTTTGGTTTTCCCATAGATGTCTCAGTATTGTATAGGTATGTGGAACTCAGCCCAGCCCCGTGGGGAGCCGTGCCAGCACTAGCCCTATCTGGTAGTTGTGCCTTTTTATGGAGCTTGTGAAAGGCTCTGTTCCTAGGCAGTGAGGCGTCAGCCACAAGCAATAGGAAGGATTTGACCTTAATACAGGAAGGTGGAAATTGAGGTAGTGGTTGGCATGATAGAACCACCTGATGCAGTAAGATTTTTCCAAAAGCGTTTGCAGGGGGTCTTGTGGCCTAATAATTTTATTCTGCCCCCCCCCCCCCGCCCCCCCCAGAATTT